>PVJS01061408.1:0-10999 GCA_004027185.1 Glis glis | reverse complement strand
CTAATGCATGTGTATCTATGTTTATAGCTGCACAATTCACAATTGCCAAACTTTGGAACCAGCCAAGATGTCCATCAACAGATGAATGGATCACAAAACTATGGGATATGTACACAATGGAATTTTACGCAGCCACAAAGAAGAACAAAATCACATCATTTGCAGGGAAATGGAGAGAACTAGAGAACATCATGCTAAGTGATATTAGTAAGTCACTAAGAGTAAAAAGTCGGATGTCCCCCCTAATCTGTGAGAGCTAGATAGAATGGGACTTAGAAGGGACTTAGAAGGGAAGAAGAAGAAATCTTTAGATGGACAAAGAAGGTGACCTAACCAAGGGAGTTGGGAGGGGGTGGAGGGAAACACACTATAGCACATGATGTACATACACAAACCTATAAGACTCAATCACTATCCGGAGCGTGAAAGGGAAGGAAGGGGGAGGGAATAGGGTGGGATTGGAGAGAAGGCTAAATGAGCAATGTGTGCATGTATGATGTTCATACCCTGATATATATCAAAATGTATAATTACAATGCACCAATAAATGAACATAAAAAAGAGATGATAAATTAAAAATAAATAAATAAATAAATAAGGTGATTAAGAAGATCTCATTGGGAAGTTGGTATCTATGTGCAGACCTGGAGGAGGTGTAATGCAGGTAACTGGTGAAAGATTATTCCAGGTAGAGGGAACACAAAGTGCATAAGCTCTGAGATGTGAACAGAAATTACATGTTCAAGCAAGGAGGCCAGTAGGTCTGAAATGAAATAAGAGAGAGGGAGAGTAATCATTGATGAGGGTAGAGAAGTAATAAGGGTGTGAGGCAGATAGTGTCAGGCCTTGTAGGTCATATTGAGAATACTGGGAAGCTATTGGAGGACTTTGAGCTAGAGTAATGACATCATAGTTGACTTGTATTTTAAGAGGATTGCTCTGGCTTTAGTGTAGGTAGACAATAAGCTGTAGGGAGGTCAGAATGGAAGCAAGGAACCAGGCATGGTGATACACTCCTGTAATCTCAGTACTTGGGAGGCTGAGACAGGAGGATTGCAGGTTCAAGGCCAGCCTCGGCAACATAGCGAGACTCTGCAACCTAGCAAGACCCTATTTCAAAATTAAAAATTATAAAAGGGGCTGGAGGTAGAGCTCAGAGGTAGAATAGCTACTGCTAAAATCCCAGTGAGAGGTGATAGGGTCTTGTATCCAACAGGGGGGGGGGATTGTTGCAGCGGTACTTTACTGTCTTGGGCCACCTCCACAGGATGACCTGGTCTCTTCATCACAACACTCCAGTGGCCAAGGAAGCTGAGGATATTAGGGTTAGATTCAAGGGTGGTTATCAGTGACAGAACTGAGATGAAAGTTCCCACTCCCATATCTCCAGTCTGTTGCTTAGCACAGGAAGCGTCCCCACTCCATCCCTCTATTGTCTGTGGGTCTTAGTGATGCAGGAAAGGGGGATCTTTTCAGAGCAGCTCAGGCAGACACAAATCCAGCCTGACAGCCCAGCCACAGTGCGTTGTGTGTGGGGCTCCTTCCCGCTTTGTCTCAGTCAGCCATGTGCCTTTTATTCCAAGTCTCAGATAGAGAGCGTGCCTGCATTCCAGGGGCCCCAGCTGCTCTTCGCATTTCACAGTGGCACCTAAAGTGCTGGCATTCCCACATTATAAAGCTCCTTATTTTCAAGTATTGTAGGCACCACTTGAAAAGAACGGGCCTGGCTCTGTCATTCAATATCCCCGTCCACCTCCCCATGATACCATATTGTCTTCAACCAGCTGCTTCTTTCCTTGGCCTTGGACCTCTAGGGAGCAATTGAAAAGGCAGACTGAACTGGACATGGTGACTCATGCCTATAATCCCAGTACTTAGGCTGAGACAGGAGGATCGCAGGTATGAGGCCAGCCTCAGCAACTTAAAAAGACCCTCAGCAACCTAGCAAAAACCTATTTCAAAACAAAAAATAAAACAGGCTGGGGGTGTGGCTTAGAGGTAGAATATCTCTGGGTTCAATCCTCAGTACTGCAAACAAACAAATAAACAAAGACAGACTAAGCCCAGTGTGTTCCAAACTCTGCAGGGGGCATTGCTTTTTTTTTCTTCAAGGTTCATCCAATTCTATGAAAAGGGAGTTAAGGGGGTATAGGTGTGTATATATAGGTGGGATGGGAAGGGATACTGCTCAGAATATTTGGGGGGGAATGGAGATTGAACCCAGGAGAGGGGGATTCTACCTGTGAGCTAAACCCCTAGCCCTTTTTATTTTAAAACAGGTTCCTCAGAAGACTGGGAATGGATCCACTGTATGATCCAACTATACCACTCCTCGGTATCTTTCCAAAGGAATTGAAAACAGAATATTATAGTGATACATCCATATCCATAATCATAGCAGCACAATTCACAATAGCCATATTATGGAACCAACCTAGGTATCCATTAACAGATGAATGGATTACAAAATTATGGGATATGCACACAATGGAATTCTACTGAAACATAAAGAAGAACAAATAATGTCATTTGCAGGAAAATGGATGGAACTTGAGAATATTATGCTAAGTGAGATTGGCTAGTCACAAAAAAATGAAAGGTCATATGTTTTCTCTCATATGTGGAAGCTAGAGAGAAGTTGGGATACAAGAGGGACTCCAGATAAAGGAGGAAGAACCCCAGTGGGGCAATAGAGGGAGTTTAGGGGAAGGAAATGGGTGGAGGGAGGGAGACTTGATGAAGGAAACACTTCCATTGTCGCTATGTACACATAAGAAATTATGAATGGAGCCGGGCGTGGTGGTGCACGCTTGTAATCCCAGGACTTGGGAGGCTGAGACAGGAGGATCTGGGTTCACGGCCAGCCTCAGCTACTTAGTGAGGCCCTCTGCCACTTAGTGAGACCCCGTTTCAAAATAAAGAATAAAAAATAGGGCTGGGGGTGGAGCTCAGAGGTAGAATGCCCCCGGGTTCAATCCCCGGTACCACAAAAAAAAAAAAGAAATTATCAATGCCAATCTCAATATCATGTATGGGGAAAGGGAAAGACGGCGGTGAGATACTGAGGGAAGTTCACTAAGTGCTGTATGCTTGTATGTCTGTATCACTCTGCGCTCCATTATGATGTATGATTACAATGCACCACTGAAAGTATATTTTTAAAAAAGAAACAGGGTCTTGCTAAGTTGCTGAGGGTCTTGCTAAATTGTCAAGGCTGGCCTCAAACCTACAATCCTCCTGACTAAACCTCCCAAGTTCTAGGATTATAGGTGTGTACCACCACGCCTGGCCAGAATATTTATTTAAATATTACCAAATAATATTTGATTAGCATTATTATTTGAATATTATTAGTTATGTGAGCTTCTGTTTCTTACCTTTTATTCCTCTTGGCTCAAGTTCAAGGACTCAGAAAATGTGTTCCAGGAGGAAAGATAATATTTTCAAAGTCAAAAGATGACCTAAGGTAAATGCATCTATCTGTAGAAAACATTAGAAAAGATCAGCAAATTGAACTAGATTGGCCCTAGTCCTCAGTTATTTTGTCAAGTGGCCTGTAAGAAAAGAAAAAAAATTTGTGATGAGTTCTCAGGGCAGCTAAATACTTTGTTTCCTATTAACAAATCTGCAGGTTTGAAGAAATACTCTGTCCTGACCTTCTGTGGCCACCCCTGTGAGTCCATTTGGCTGGATTAATGTTGATCTCCAGGCCTTCAGCAGTAGGTTACTATGACAACATGCTCCACCCCAATGTAGGCAGTGGGAGAAGGTCTTCAAGAGGAGAAAAACTCCAGTCAGAAGCATTCTTTCCCAGCTTTTGAAAAGGAAAGGGAAAGGCAAGAAGTATACAGGAGGCAGCCGAGGAGAAAGGACAGTGAGAAGACAAAAAGAGCAGGACAGTGGTGACAAAGAGAGGCCTCACCTCCTGGGAGCTCATGAAGGAGGCCCAGTGTGTGGCCAAGGGGCTGAAACTATGAACACATGAACCAAAACTCAGCACAGGTGGTTCATTAGCCAAATCAGAAGGCAGAGGAGGCTGAGCTAACTCCACTCAGAATCCAAGCAGATCCTCAGATCCACAAGGTCCTTGAAGAGCATCGCAGTGCACTGCATCTTGGAGAGGGAACCCTGAGAGTATCAGCTGAGCCACTTCATTTTAGAGATGAAACTGAGGCCCCAGGTGGAGGTCATCAAATCCCATCCCCAGGAGAGCCCTTGAGAAGTGGAGGGGAGTTTCCAATGCAGCTCCAACGCAGATAAATGTAATCGCTAATCAGTCAGGCATTGTGGTGCATGCCTGTAATCCCAGTACTTGAGAGGCTGAGACAGGAGGATCGCAGGTTCGCAGCCAGCCTCAGCTACTTAGTGAGGCCCTCTGCAACTTAGTGAGACCCTGTTTCCAAATAAAGAATAAAAAATAGGGCTGGGGGTATAGCTCGGAGGTAGAATGCCCCTGGATTCAATTCCTAGTATAAAAAAACCACTAATCAGAGGTGTTGCAGAAGAATTCCTAGTTGAGAAATTAAGTTGAGTAATGTAAATGGTCATTGTGGGGCCTCAACTTAGTCTTGTGAGTGCAATGTGTGAGTGGTGGATGAAACAGTGAGGCCGAGCCATTGCTCTGTTGGAATTCACTGCAAGGATGGTATTCAAGGATGAACCAAAAGTATAAAGGCAGATGAAAAAGAAAACTGTAATTGTGTAGATCCCATCAGCTGATGGTAGTCTGCATGCACCAATAAATAGTCCTCCCCTGACTCCAGGCTCCTGCAGCCTGACTGCCAGGAGAGCCTGTGGACTTCCTACCTGCATACTTTCCTCCTCCTTTCCCTCCAATTGTATTTGTGTAGCCATGTGACATGTGAGTGGTGTGTGTATGTGTGTGTGTGTTTGGTACTAGAGATTGAACCAAGGGGCATTCTACCTTCAAGCTACAACCCCAGCCTGATTTTATTTTTATTTTGAAACAGGGTCTCATTAAGTTGCTGAGGCTGGTCTGGAACCTATGATCCTCCTGTCTCAGCCTCTCAAGCACTGGAATTACAGGGGTGAGCCACCACGCCTGGCTGTGACTTTTTTTAACATGTAGAAAGGCTAATTTATTTATTTTATTGGTGCATTGTAAGTATTCATCATAATGAGGTTCGGTGTGATAGAAACATACAACATACACAGCATGTGTTGTGTTCCCCCCCACACACATAATATTGAAATCGGTATTGATAACTTCATATATCAACCTAGCATTACTTGAACTGCTCCTTCATGTGACTTTTAATTAGCTGCTGCCATTGTAACTGACCCTTGGATTTTCATGCATTCTTTCATTCTAATCGCTTCGCAAAACCAGTATCAAGGAGAGTTCAATGATCAGCCCAAGGTGACATATCTCTTAAGAAACAGAAGCAGGTCTCTGAGACAATGGCACCAGTGCCTTTTCTGCCAACTGTGCCCTTCCCTTGTCAGGAAAATGTTACAGATCGCCAGCTGGATGGCAATGCCAATTGGATGGCAACAGCTCAATGTTAGAAATGGTTAGCAAGTCGAAATACCACAGAAATGCAGGGGCGACGACCTAATAAGACAAGAGAGGGAAATAACTGGACTAATCGGAATTCATCCCAGGAGCTGAGAACTGGATTTCTTCTACCATAATCACATGAGGACAATAGTTCAATAAAATTGGGTTTCTAGCCAGGTGTGGTGGTGCACACTTGTAATCCCAGTACTTGGGAGGCGGAGACCAGAGGATCCGGGTTTGTGGCCAGCCTCAGCTACTTAATGAGGCCCTCTGCAACTTTGTGAGACCCGGTTTCAAAATAAAGTATAAAAAATAGGGCCGGGGGTGTAGCTCGTTGGTAGAACCCCCCTGGGTTCAATCCCCGGTACCGCAAAAAAAAATTGGGTTTCTGCAGTCAGAGAAGAAGGGGAGATGATGCTGAATAGTCACTCAACAGCATCCACTGAAGATGGAGAAAGCGTTAAGAACGGCCATTGCACTTTGGGAAAGTGATAATTATTACTAAGTTCTCCTTTATGTTGAGCTCAAATCTTGGTTCTACCTCTGCTCTCTGGAGTTCTACAGCATAAGTCTAAACCTTTCTTGCAACATACTTATTTTTTGGTACTTGGAGTAGAACCCAGGGGCATTCTACCCCCAACCTACACCCCCAGCCCTTTTTATTTTTTATTTTGAAACAGGGTCTCACTAAGTTGCTGACGGTCTTGCTACATTGTTAAGACTGGCCTAAAACCTTCAATCCTCCTGTTTCAGCCTCCCAAGTACTGGGATTACAGGCATGCACCACTGCACCTGACCTTGTAAAATACTTTTAAGACTTTAAAGACAGATGTTACATGTTCCTATCCACCCCAAAGTTTTCCTTTCTTTAGGTTGAGCACCCTGGATTATGCCATTCTCCATATATCATTTCTTATCTCCTCATCACTTTTATCTTTCATTAATGCACATGTTCTAGCTTGACAAAAATCCCTCCCACAGGATAATGTCCAGAAAAGAACAGCAAAACAGCACCCTTTGGTGTTCTTTCTACAATCCCTCTATTAACACAGTCAACTATATATCTAATTAACTAAAGTTGCTGTGACAGATAAACCCCAATTTTCTCACCACCTTTACCAAATAAAGGGTTATTTCTCACATAAAATCCTGATTGGCAAAGGTCTCTCCTCTATAAGATGATTCAATGACACAGGCCTCTTCCATCTTGTGGTTCTTCTATATTCAACACACAGTTTTCAAAGTCACCCTTTTATTTATGTCAAGCAAGAAGGGGAAAGAATATGGAAAATTATGTATGGGCAATATTTGTGGGCCAGACATGGAAATAGAACATCACTTCTGCTCATATTCTATTGGTTAAAACTTAGTCACATGGTCATGACTAACTGTAAGGGATGCTGGGAAATGTAGTCCAACTATCTTGCCACAGGTATTTAGCTATTAGGCACCTACATCACATTGCTGTTTTTTCTTGAGCTTTCCCAAATTAGTAGAATTTTATTTTAATAGGCTGCTGCTAAGCTGGCATTCCCTTCCTGTTCTTATAGAACAATGAATTATAGGATTCATCTTTTTTTTTAATGTACTGAGAATTGAACCCAGGGGCATTCTACCTGCAAACTACACCCAGCCCTTTTTATTTTTTTTCTTTGAAACAGGGTCTCACTAAGGTGCTAAGGGTCTTTCTAAATTGCTGTGGCTGGCCTCCAATCTGGGAACCTCCTGTGTCGGCCTCCTGAGTACTGGGATTATAGGCATGTGCCCCTGCACCTGGCTTAGAATTCATCTTTTGAACCTCAGGGCAGGGCTCCTCTTTGATCCCACTCACTGCCCATGTGGCCCTCTCATTGTGTCTGCTCTCTTTTAGGAAGGTCTCTTTGGGTGTTGTATAACCAAGACCCATCTGGAGAAGAGCAATTTTAACTGAGAGCAATCCACTTTGCATAAAGTCAAGCAATCATGCTGGCCCATTTCAAGGACTCCAAAGACCTAAGGAAGTACTAATTAATACCTCCAGTCAAAATTATGTGTTAGGCTCTGACAAGGAGGATCGCAGGTTCGAGGTCGGCCTCAGTAACTTGACGAGGCCCTCAACAACTTAGTGAGACCGTGTTTCCAAATAGAAAATAAAATAGGGCTGGGAGTGTAGCTCAGAGGTAGAATGCCTCTGGGCTCCATCCCCAGTACCCGCCCCCCCAAAAAAATATGTGTTAACATCGCCACTTTCTATATATTTTTCCACTATGTTTTTCCCCCTGAATTTGGTTCACTCTTTGTGTCTTAAGTGCCACATTAAAAAGAGAGAGAGGAGAGAGAGAGAGAGAGAGAGAAATTATATGGCTGGCTTCACACTGCAATGCTGGGAATTTTGAAAATGAACTTGAAGTCTGTGTTGCTTTCATTGCATTTGGGGGCTTTGTGGGCCAGAGCGTTTGCTCCGTGTATCTATTTCCAACCCATAATGCAAGACATGTAATTAGTGGTGCCTCCGCCTTTCTCTGGCAAACTCACTCAGGCAGAGCCCATCCAAATGTACTTCACAGTCTCCTTTTCTGCAGCAAACCAAGGCAGATGTTTCCTACTCCAGAGCACCATTTCCAGCCAGTTCTTCTGCCAAAGAAATGTCATTGGGATGTCACTAAGTGCTATTTGCTCTGGAGCAACCATCATTAATTAATAGGGTTATAAAGTACTGGACACAGAGTTGTGTGTGCCTAGAATTCTGTTACAATAAAACGTCAAAATGCTTAGTACCACATAAGCCCCAAAATATCTTGAAACACACTTCCCAAAAAGCCAATGTGTAGCTAAACCTTATGGTGTCTTGATAATTTTAGAGCCGCAAGAAATTCACAGGCTCACTTGCACATTCAGGGATTTTCTAAGCATCTACTATGTGCCAGGCACTACAATGAGTGATAGAGATGGAAATGAATGCCTGGCTAGAGAAGCTTCTAGGCTAGTAGGAAAGACAGACATATGTCAGCAATTTGGCATAATAATATAATAGATTTATATGAAATTCAGTGGAAAAATATTAGGCCTGGATGAGGTCTTACAGATCATCAAATACAGATTTTCTCAGTCTTTACAACCAACATCTTCCTTTATACAGAAAGGAAAATCCCAATGAGAATTGCAAAAACTGCAATATCATTCCCACTCCTAGGAGGTGCAACCTTTTTAGGAACTGCAGTTGCCTTCTGTGGATCTTCGCCAGCTTAGATGATTTGTTCATACTTTACTTTTATCGTAGCTTTATTTTTTTAAAGACTCTCAATGTTAGCTGAGTGTGGTGGCTCACACCTGTCATCCCAGTATTTGGGAGGCTGAGACAGGAGGATCACAGGTTTGAGGCTAGCCTCAGCAATATAGCGAGACTCTCAGCAACCTAGGGAGATCTTGTTTCAAAATAAAAAGGACTGAGGGTGTAGCTCAGAGGCAGAGTGCCCCTGGGTTCAATCCCAGAACCACAGAAAAAAAAAAACAATCTCAGTGTTTTCTAAATATTGAAATGGCATTTTTAAAAGCCCCTCCTTCCTACCCCCCCATCCACCACTCCAGTTAGGAATAGTTCAGCTAATCCCACTCCAGTTAAGAATAGCTCAGTTAGTCCCAGCCATTTTGAAGATGAAGATACCAAGGTCCAGAGAGGGGAAGACCAAAGCTAAGGAACCCTGGTGCCTCTAGTGTTGTGTAGAGTTAATAATGATATAGGATAATGAAAGAAATCACAGGACTGATTTAAAAAAGAGTGTAGCCCTTGCTTCTGAAAATGTGGTCCATGGACCAGCAATATTGACATCATCTGGAAGACTGATTTAAAAAAATGCAGAATCTCAGCCAGGCATGGTAATGCACGCCTGTAATCCCAGTACTTGGGAGGCTGAGACGGGAGAATCACAGGTTCAAGGCCAGCTTCAGCAACTTAGCGAGGTCCTGTTTCAAAATACAAAATAAAATAGGGCTAGGAGTGTAGCTCAGAGGCAGAATGCCCCCAGGTTCAATCCCTAGCAAAACACACACCCCAATGCAGAATCTGAGTCACTGCCCTAAGAGCTACATAATGAGAATCTGCACTTAAACAAGATCCCCAGGTGATTTTGATTTGCCCTACAATCCCCAGAAGCACTGTTCCCAGGTGTTGTGGATGCCCTACCGTATATCTCATCTGCCCACCTAAGTTCATCAGTAGGCGTGGTAGAAAGTTGAAAATACTCCCTAAGGGTCCTGCTTATACCTTCACCTAACTTCTTGCAGATGGTGAGGTTAATACCCCAGGGTGAACCCTCGACCAATTAGAGATAGAAGCCAGCACGTCAATGCCCTCTCCTTCTCATCCTTTAGCAATGGAATTGATGACTCCTCAGCTGGTATGTTTTGTCCAATGATACAAACATCTTATCAAAAAGAATACCAAAGGATCCTGAAAGACTTTGTCCCCAAGCTGCCTACTGGATCGCACTGACCCTTCTCAAATTCTCCTTCGTTTGGGAGATTGTTCGGGTTTTCCCTGGCCCTCTGCCATTCCTCCGCCTCCTAGCCATCTCCTATGACTTAGGATTACCCCAGGCATGGGAAAATGGCACCCGACAATTTCTTGCAAACAGACTCCACCTGCTTCTCTCATGCGGGTTCCCCATGTTGCTTTGGGAATTCATCCAACAATCTCTACCTTTCAAAGCCTTGAATCAGACACCGATCTGACTGAGGCTGGAATTTCAGGGCACCGCTTTCTTTATTTGGGTTAGTTTTTAATCACAGGCTTGCCCTTCTCATGTCGCACTGACCATAGTCCCTCAGGGTCTCTCATTTACTTATTTTACTTACTCTAAGAGACAGGCCTTCTGTGGATGATGAATGTTGATATTCTGCCACCTAGTGGATGAACTGGGACTGCGGGGTTGGAGCTTAAAGGCTGGAAACCAGAGATCCGTATAGTAACAATCACGCTCTCATTTGAACACTTATAAAATACAGACCATTTTATACATAGGAGCTCTTTTCATCCTCATGACAATTCTATGATGAAAGCGTTCTATGAATTTCAGAGGCTTAAGAAAAGTAAGTCGCTTGGTGGTAGTGACACAGGATGAGATATAAACAACAAATGATCGCATCAATCAGTGCATTACAGCTCTGGGTAAATGAGGCCCAATTTGGCAAGAGGATCCTTTAGGAAACCGTGCAGGACATGCCCGAGAATCATTCCACTGGTGAATGGAGAAGCTGCAACGTTAATCCACCAACCCCCATTGCTTAACCCAGCAGTGCTAACTCACAGTGATTGTGAGTTGTACTGACTTGTGACTCAGCATGCTTCAGCGGTGTCAGAGAACAGCCTTGGGAAAGAAACAGAGATTCAGACTCCCAAGGATAGAAGCTCCCAGCACATTGTCAGAATCAGATTCTGGTCCAGGTATGTTTGACTCTAAAATCCACCTCCTAATTCATCCATCCTACTGTCTCAATAGC
>PVJS01061407.1:0-10999 GCA_004027185.1 Glis glis | reverse complement strand
GGCCGACAGCGCGCCGAGCGCGGCCGCTATTGGTTGCTTTCCAGTGTGCCCGCCCCTCTTTCTCCTCCTCCTTCCGCTCCCCCGCCCGCGCTGGCTGCGGACGCATGCGTAGAAGCGGGCGCTTCCCTCCCCCGCTCCCTGGCGTGACAGAGGACTCCCGCGCGCGGGCTCTTACGGCCCCACCCTCCCTTTCCCCCGGGCCTTCCGGAGAGCGGGGGCGAGCATGAAAGTTCCAGAACGCTGCGGAGGTGCGTCATCGCGGGGCGGATACGCGCTCGTCATTGGGGATTGCGGAGGTAGCCCGGCATTCATTGGTCGAGGAGGCGGTGATGGGCAGCGGCCGGGGCGGGCCCCTTCTGGAAGGTTCTGAGACAGGGTATAAGAGACAGGGTGGCGGGCGGAAACCGGTCTCATTGAACGCGGCGGCAGCTTCTGAGGTTGGTGTGTCCTCTTTGCGGGCAGTCAGGCCTACACACAAGGTAGGCCTTTGTTTCCCGTGTCCTTGGTAGTTGGAGGGGAGCGTGCGGGGCGGGACGCGTTGATGGCGGCGGGGTCCACGGGCGGCTTCTTCCATCCTCCGGGGGCGGTGCAGCGGCCCTGGCCGCCGAGGGCGGGATGGAGGCGGGGAGTGCCGGCCCGGCTCGGCTGGCGGCCGGGGACCCCGCGGCCGCGTGGCGGGGTGGGGTGGGGTGCGGTGTCCGCCGCCCGCGTGGGGGCCGAGCGCCAGCTCCGCGCCCCGGTCCATTCTCTCCAGCGCCTCCTTAGAGATTCATGGCGCCCGGCCAGCGTGGAGGCGCCGCTTGCAATAGTGCAGGAAGCAGGCCGGCCCGGCTCGGGCAGTGCGGGCTGGGGGCGCGCGGGGGCCCCTCGCTGCAGGCCACGTGCTCCCCGCGCCGCAGGCGGCCGGGCAGATGGCTCGCGCAGCCAGGGCGGGCGCTGCGCGGCTGGCACGGCACCCTGCGCTGCAGCGCTGCTGCTCGGCCCTGTGCGCGCGGTTTTCAGGCTAGAGACGGGCTCTTCGGGACGGGTTTAGCTCCCTACTTGATATGGTAGCTTAAGCAAAAGCAAGATGCTTAGAATTGCATAACTGGGTTCTTAACAGACGCCTTGTCTCCTTTTCAGCAACCATGTCTAAAGGACCTGCAGTTGGCATTGATCTTGGCACCACCTACTCATGCGTGGGTGTCTTCCAGCATGGGAAAGTGGAGATAATCGCCAATGATCAGGGTAACCGAACCACCCCAAGCTATGTTGCCTTTACTGACACCGAACGATTGATTGGGGATGCCGCGAAGAATCAAGTTGCGATGAACCCCACCAACACGGTTTTTGGTAAGTCATTAATTTGGAGTGAGCTTTATCCTCAGAATGGGGAAATTCCAGAAAAATCGTGTACTAATACTTAAACATTGTAGCATGCATCCATTAACTACTCAGATAATAACTTTTAGGGTAGTACAAAATAAAGGCTACTTTCTCTTACACAGTTTCACTCGACACACTGAACTTTGCTATTTGGAATAGAGTGGGCTTTTTGGCCTGCTGGGGAGAAGACGGAGGCCCTTGTTCATGCTAAGTACCTACTCTAGTACAGGCACATCTAGTCTGGGCTTCCGTTTTGATTTTGAGAGGCAAGTAAATACAATTTGCATAATTCTTTTCACAGATGCCAAGCGTCTGATTGGACGTAGATTTGATGATGCTGTTGTACAGTCTGATATGAAGCATTGGCCTTTCATGGTGGTGAATGATGCAGGCAGGCCTAAGGTTCAAGTAGAATACAAAGGAGAGACAAAGAGTTTCTACCCAGAGGAGGTGTCTTCTATGGTTTTGACAAAGATGAAGGAAATTGCAGAAGCCTACCTTGGAAAGGTGAGGTTCTTTTAATGACTTTACAGAAGTTCATAGCTATCATGGGGGCAGCAGCCATTTGGCATTTCATGGGGAATAATGTCCCATTGGTGCAGGAATTGAGTACATTGAAATGATCTAATGACTAAGAATTGAGAACTTGGCATTAATCTGGTCTTTTGTCCCTTATTCCTAGACTGTTACCAATGCTGTGGTCACGGTGCCAGCTTATTTCAATGACTCCCAGCGCCAGGCAACAAAAGATGCTGGAACCATTGCTGGTCTCAATGTACTTAGGATTATCAATGAGCCAACTGCTGCTGCTATTGCTTATGGCTTGGACAAAAAGGTACTACATCTTTTGAATGCAAATGGTGGGTTGAAGTTAATATGAGCCATCAGGAGTTCACATAAACCTGTTTTCTTAATTACAGGTTGGAGCTGAAAGAAATGTGCTGATTTTCGATTTAGGAGGTGGCACTTTCGATGTGTCAATTCTCACTATTGAGGATGGAATCTTTGAGGTCAAATCTACAGCTGGAGACACCCACTTAGGTGGAGAAGACTTTGACAACAGGATGGTCAATCATTTTATTGCCGAATTCAAGCGCAAGCATAAGAAAGACATCAGTGAGAACAAGAGAGCCGTTCGCCGTCTCCGCACTGCTTGTGAACGAGCTAAGCGTACCCTCTCTTCTAGCACTCAGGCCAGTATTGAGATTGATTCTCTCTATGAAGGAATCGACTTCTATACCTCCATTACCCGTGCTCGATTTGAAGAGTTGAACGCTGACCTGTTCCGTGGCACCCTGGATCCAGTAGAAAAAGCCCTTCGAGATGCCAAACTAGACAAGTCCCAGATCCATGATATTGTCCTGGTGGGAGGTTCTACCCGTATTCCCAAGATTCAGAAGCTTCTGCAAGACTTCTTCAACGGGAAAGAACTGAACAAGAGCATCAACCCTGACGAGGCTGTTGCTTATGGTGCAGGTAACAAATCCCTTTTTCCTATTTGTGTAGTTTGAAAGCAGGCAGCCTATTAGAGGCCCATGGTGACTCGCTGTGATGATGGATTCCAAAACCATTCGTAGTTTCCACCAGAAGTTCTATGTTGGCTAGTTCCTTCCTTGGATGTCTGAGCGAACTTAGATGGGTTAATGAGGTGATTAAGAGTTGCTTTGTCTTTTACGTTCATCTTTAATCTTCAACTTTTTTCTTAGCTGTCCAAGCGGCCATTCTCTCTGGAGACAAGTCTGAAAATGTTCAGGATTTGCTGCTCTTGGATGTCACTCCCCTTTCCCTTGGTATTGAAACTGCTGGTGGAGTCATGACTGTCCTCATCAAGCGCAATACTACCATTCCTACAAAGCAGACACAGACCTTCACTACCTACTCTGACAACCAGCCTGGTGTGCTCATTCAGGTGGGTTTGTACTATCTTGGCTTGTAGAGGTTATAAAAAAAGGTTGAATCGCTATGATGATGGATTCCACAAACCATTCGTAGTTTCCACCAGAAGTTTTGTGTTGGCTAGTTCCTTCCTTGGATGTCTGAGCGAAAATCCCTCCCTAGTGAATATCTTAAGTGCATTAACCTTTAGTTTATAGTAACTTGTGCATTTTCTCTACCAAGGTATATGAAGGTGAGCGTGCCATGACTAAGGATAACAACCTGCTTGGCAAGTTTGAACTCACAGGCATACCTCCTGCACCCCGTGGTGTTCCTCAGATTGAAGTCACTTTTGACATTGATGCCAATGGCATCCTGAACGTGTCTGCTGTAGATAAGAGTACAGGAAAAGAGAACAAGATCACCATCACAAATGACAAGGGTAAGTCTGGGCGAATTAAGGTACTGCCATCTGGCCTTAAACTTTCTACTGACTTTAGAGCATCAACAGGAATAACTTGTTGTATTGGGACACAGTGTTATAGGTTGAGTGTTCCGGGCCTTTAGGCCTTCACTCACTAGGTCTTGTAACATTACAGGACGTTTGAGCAAGGAGGACATTGAACGCATGGTCCAGGAAGCTGAGAAGTACAAGGCTGAAGATGAGAAGCAGAGGGACAAGGTGTCATCCAAGAACTCGCTGGAGTCCTATGCATTCAACATGAAAGCAACTGTTGAAGAT
Source organism: Glis glis (assembly GCA_004027185.1). NCBI lineage: Eukaryota > Metazoa > Chordata > Mammalia > Rodentia > Gliridae > Glis > Glis glis. The sequence continues at coordinate 7,017 of PVJS01061407.1, read as the reverse complement.
GAGAAACTTCAAGGCAAGATCAACGATGAAGATAAACAGAAGATTCTTGACAAGTGCAATGAAATCATCAACTGGCTGGATAAGAACCAGGTTCGTGATACTTTGCTCAGTAGTGGAGGGGGAAGGGGCATACAGACTATGAAGGGTCACAGTGATGAAAGGTCCAAACATTCGCAGTTTCCACCAGAATTCACAATGTTGGCAATTTACCTTCCTTGGATGTCTGAGTGACCCAAGAAAGATTTAAAGGAACCAGGGAGATCTTTTTAAATGTGTGATGTGGTCTTGTGTATTTAAAGTAACTAGCTCCAGGCACCTCAATTATTAGAATGTGTTTAGACTTAAGGTCATTTAGCTATTAAGGTCTTTTGGTAATTTTTTATTTTTCCTCTTCAGACTGCAGAGAAGGAAGAATTTGAACACCAGCAGAAAGAGCTGGAGAAAGTCTGCAATCCCATCATCACAAAGCTGTACCAGAGTGCAGGAGGCATGCCAGGAGGAATGCCTGGAGGCTTCCCTGGTGGAGGTGCTCCTCCTTCCGGTGGTGCTTCCTCTGGGCCCACCATCGAAGAGGTTGACTAATCCAGTCATGTATAGATGTAGCATTGTTCCACACAATAACAAATTGAAGGGCCTACATTAGTAGCAAATTCTGTGGCAGTTAAGAGTTGAGCTGCTATGGTAAATTTCTGGCCATTCTCAATACTTGAATACGGAACATGTGCACAAGGAAAGGAAATAACATTGCACTTTATATGCACTGTATTGTAAGTGGAAAATGCAATGTCTTAATAAAACTGTATTTAAAATTGGCACCATATAATTTGTCTGACTCACTTTAAATAGCTGCTAGTCAGGCCTTGGAAGTAGTGAACCTGTGACACAAGTTTCTTCAGCTGGAGACAAGTGTTCTATGGGTGGGGTGGCAGCTTTGAGTTACGGAGGGCTGGGTGGTACTCAGCTTGTGGAGCTGGCTGAAAAGTGAAGGATCCATTCTTATGAGGGGAAGGAGTTTACTGAATTAAGACCCGAAGGCAGAATTCAGGTTGCAAAAAGTGAGGTATCCCACCTCTAAACCCCATGAGACCTGAGTTACTGGGCCTCAGCTTTTTGGGGGTACTGGGAATTAAACCCAGGGGTACTAAGTGTGTGGGCTACATCAGTAAGCTCCTTTAATTTGGAAATGGTCTCACAAAGTTGCTGAGGCTGGCTGCTGCAAATCAGTCAGCCTCCCTAGTATTAATTGGCATTGAACCCAGGGACTTCAAAAGTTTAAATTTGAAACGGTCTGTCTAAATGCAGAGCGCCTCTGCTGGCTGCCAGTCTGCAGGCCTGTCTCAGGTTAATGACAAGGTGTGATGCTGACGCCACCTAGTGGTCAGGTTGAGTCCCAACAGTTGCTCAGCAGCCCAACTGACTGCTGTACTCTTAGCCTTTGGCCCAGTTATATTACATAGGCGATTCTATTAGTGTTGCCCAATGACTTGGCACAATACTTTAAAGGATGATAACCTTATTAAAGGTTAGCCAGTATTGGGAGGGACTTTTAAGCATTTATAGCACTGGTCTTCCCAGATGAGAACATCACATGAAGTTAGCAGTGCAAGAACCTTGAGAAACGTGTAGGTCTGGGTGTTAATCATTAATTTTGGAGACAATCTGAACTGGGCTTCAGATCCTTGGTCTGGTTCTTAATCTTTTGAGTCTGTAGCCCATTTGGAAACAGGTAAGAAATTTCACCCCATTTGTATAAAAGCTATATGGAAGTTATATGTAATGAAAGCATTTAACCTAACCCCTAGCCCAGTAAGTTATTGGTGGTGCTAAGTCTAGATTATATCAGTGAAACTGTACTGGGGATTGAACCCAGGGACGTTCTATCTCCAAGCAACCCCGCACCCCTATTTATTTTTAAAGGTCTCAGTAACTGAGGCTGATCTCTAAGCACCTACTCAAGTTTTACTTTTCTCTCTCAGCAGTCCTGTCTCGGCCTCCCAAGTACTGGGATGTGTACCACCATGCCTGGCTTCCATCCCTAACCGTTTTTTTTTTTTTGCAGTACTGGGGATAGAACCCAGAGGCATTCTACCTCCAAGCTTTTTTTTTTTTTTTTGTGAGGCAGAGGGCCTCACTAAGGTAGCTGAGACTGGGGGCAAACGCGATCCTCCTGTCTCAGCCTCCCAAGTACTGGGATTACAAGCATGCGCCACCACGCCCGGCCTGTCACTACACATTTTAAGATTCAATTTGTGTATGTGTGGTACTAGCTATTGGACTTGGGGTGTTGAGGTTACAGTGAAACATTGAAGGAGTAAATGTAGCTGTGTTGGGCCTCGGGGGAGGGTGGCTAGTAATTTGAACCCAGGGGACTGCTGAGCCATACCCCCAGCCCTATTTTTTTGAGCCATACCCCCAGCCCTATTTTTTTTTTTAATTTTGAAGCAAGATGTTGCTAAATGGCTCTGAGGATCTTGCTAAATTGCTGGGGTTGACCTTGAACCCGTGATCCTATTTCAACCTCCCAAATACTGGGGTTATGAATGTGTGCCACCATGCCCTGCTCAGGTTTTTACAAACGGGGGCTCAGATACTAGGTAACCTTAAACACAGGGAAGGGGTTCAGATCTAAGTCTAGTAGACTTAAACCTATTTTCCTTGTCAATAGTATGTTAGATTTCAAGCACCAAGTTGTCTCCATGTAGAACATCTGGGATTAATGCTTTCTGCCAGGATTTATTTTTAAATTTGTGTGTGTGTGTGTGTCACTGGGGATTGAAATGGGGGGGCATTCTACCTCCAACCTATACCTCTATATCCCTGTTTTATTTTTTTTCTTTTTGCAGTACTGGGGATAGAACCCAGGGGCATTCTACCTCTGAGCTACACCCCCAGCCCTATTTTTTGTTCTTTATTTTGAAACAGGATCTCACTAAGTTGCAGAGGGCCTCACTAAGTAGCTGAGGCTGGCCACGAACCGGGATCCTCCGGTCTCAGCCTCCCAAGTACTGGGATTACAAGCGTGGGCTACCATGCCCGGCTTTTGTTTTTATTTTGAGACAGGGTCTGGCTAGGTTGATGAGAGTCTATTTGCTGACGCTGTCCTCCAACCTACAATTCTGTCTCAGCCTCCCAAATCCTGGGATTACAAGTGTGTGCCACCACGCCCGGCTTGCCAGGATTTTTAGCAATAGGTTCGTAACCTGTTGGCTAGTATATATGCAACTTTAATGACAGCATTCGTTTTGTTTTGTTTTGTTTTGGTTTTGAGAGTTGAACTCCTGGACCTTCTACCTCTGAACTGCATCCCCAGCCCATTTTGATTTTTATTTACTTATTTATTTATTTATTTTTGCTTTTTTGTGGTATTGGGCCTCAAACCTGTGATCCTCCAAGCACACCTGCTCACTTAAGTCTTTATTCTCTCTCTTTTTTTAATTTTTGGTGCTGGGGACTGAGCCCAGAGGCATTCTACCTTTGAGCTACACCGCCAGCCATATATATGTATGTATAATATATATATATATATATATATTTTTTTTTTTTTTTAAACAAGGTCTCACTAAGTTGCTGAGGCTGGCCATGAACCTGCGATCCTCCTGTCTCAGCCTCCCAAGTACTGGGATAACAAGTGTATGCCACCACCCAATTCCTCATTTTACCACTGACACTTTTTTTTTTTTTGCTGGATGGGAATTGAACCCAGGGGCATTCTTTCTACCTTCAAGCTACATTCTCAACGTACTTTTTTTTTTTTTTTACTTTGGAACAGATTATAGGCATACACCAGCACACTTGGCTTATTATTAATTTTTGAAACATCTTGCTAAATTGCTGATAGTCTCACTACATTGCAGAGGCTGGCCTTGAACCTGTGGTCCTCCTATCTCAGCTTCCCAAGTACTGAGATTACAAGCATGTACCACCACATCCAGCTTATTTTTATTTTTGGAACATCTTGCTAAATTGCTGAGGCTGGCCTCGAACCTGTGATCATCCTGTGTCAGCCTTCCAAGTACTGGGATTGCAGGCCTGCACCACCGCAGCCCAGCATGTGGCTTTTCAGAACTTTTGGTATTTGCATTTACAGCTGTGCCTTTTGCCATTATAAGCAGGTGGGGAATTAAGGGTCTCAATGACTTGCTTTTGTTTCTAATTAAGGTCCCTGAATGAAGATATATACTGAACTAGTAAAGATGTTATGGATTAGCCAGGCGTGGTGGTGCACGCCTGTAATTCTAGTACTTGGAAGGCTGGAGAATCACAGGTTTGAGGCCAGCTTCAACAATTTAGCAAGGCCCTCAGCAATTTGGTATGCATAATTAATGCAGGAGAATCCTGAAAACGTATTTTAAATTGTTATTTATTTTTGGTGCTGGGGGTTGAACCCGAGGCATTCTATCTATCTCAGGGCTACATCCCTAGCCCATTTTATTTTTTATTTGGAAACGGTCTCACCAAGTTGCTGAGAGCCTCATGAAGTTGCTGAGTCTGGCTTAGAACCTGTGATCCTTCCGTTTCAGCCTCCCAACTACCAACAGTCATCTAAGAGAAGGATGACTGGATGAGCTGGTAGTGTATGCATAAATATTGGATAACAAGAACTATTTTGCTTTTTTTTTTTTTCTTTTTAGTGGTGCTGGGGATTGAACCCCCCTGGGGCATTCTACCTCCAAGCTACTCTCCCAGACCAATTTTATTTTTTATTTGGAAACAGGGTCTGACCAGGTGTGAGAGGAAATGTGGCTTAGGTGGCTGGGTTTTTGTTTTGTGTTTGTGCACTGGTTTGTGATGTGGGGGCCAAATATCCATTTCCTTAATCCCCATGTCCAATTTTTAAGAGGTAGTACTTGGTGGTTTCTGGCAATAACATGGTTATGGGCTTTTTTTTTTTTTTTTTTTTTTTTTTGGTGGTGCTGAGGGTTGAACCCAGGGCCTTGTGCATATTAGGTAGGTGCTCTACCACTGAGCCACATCTCTGGCCCCAGTGTGGTTATGTATTTTTATTACTATTGCTTTCAAGGTTTTCTATTTATTTATTTATTTATTTATTTTTGCGGTACCAGGGATTGAACCCAGAGGCGTTCTACCTCCGCACTACACCCCCGGCCCTATTTCTTATACTTTATTATGAAACCGGGTCTCACGAAGTTGCGGAGGGCCTCACTAAGTAGAGAGAGAGAGAGAGACAGGGAGAGAGAGAGAGAGCGAGAGCGGGTGCGAGCTGAGGCTGGCCGCGAACCCGGATCCTCCGGTCTCCGCCTCCCAAAGTACTGGGATTACAAGCGTGCACCACCACGCCCGGCTTTCTATTTATTTATTTATTTATTTATTTATTTATTTATTTTAGTGTGTGCTACTGGGGATTAAGCCCAGGGGCGACATTCTACCTTCGAGCTACACACCTAGCCCTATTTTATTTTTATTTTGAAACAGGGTCTTCCTAGGTTAATGAGAGTGTCTACTTGCTGAGGCTGTCCTCAAACCTGTGATCCTCCTGTCTCAGCCTCCCAAGTCCTGGAATTACAAGCATGCGCCACCATGCCTGGCTCTCAAGTTTTTTTTTTTTAACAGTAATTACAGTAATTATTACAAGTTTTAACTACTAAGGGAATAATATTTTTCTTGTGGTACTGGAGATTGTACCCAGGAGCATTCTACCTCCAAGCTACACCCCCAGCCCTTTTTTAAAAAATTTTTTTGTTTGGAAACAATAGGTTGCCGAGAGTCTTGCTACATTGCTGAAGATGTCCTTGAACCTGTGATCCTCTTGTTTCAGCCTATCAAGTACTGGGATTATAGGTGTGTGCCACCATGCCTGGCATAATTTTTGCTATAGCGATAAAGTCTTTCTCAACAATAACAGATCATTTGTTACAAAAAGTCATTTGTTACAGCCATAAAATCATTCTCAATATTTATATACTTAAAATAATGTAAAAAAAGACAATGCCTGTAAACCATCCTTTGCTCAAACAATATTTATTGAGTGCCTATAATGTCCCAGGCCTTAGACTTCGTTTCATAGGAAAACTGGCATTTTGAATTCTGTTAAGATAGAATGGATTGGTGGCACTTTAGAAAAGGAGAATTTTCACTTCTGTGGCAGTATTCACACTGGTGTAAGGACATCTTTGTCCACTAGGTGGCAGAAGCTAGTCATAAAGCGAACACAGGTTACCCGGGGAAGCTACTGGAATGTTTTTGTTTTTTCTTTCTTTTTTTTAGTCAGTGGCTGTGCTTTTTGCTTCACAAATTGCCTAACTAGAAGCACAGCAAAAGAGGAAGGAACTCAGCCCCAAATATATTCATCCTCTAAGCATTCCCCGCTGAGCATGTGCCCTGCTGGGGGTGGGGTGGGGTAGGATTTGAGTAGAGATTTCAAGGTACTTTCAGTGAGTATGGGGGAGGAGGTGGAGAATACAGAGCTTGTATTAAGAATTTTTTTTTTTTGTGGTACTGGGTCAGCAGTACTATTGGTGGTTACTTGGGCACCCTACCCCTGAGCTACATCTCCAGCCCTGTTTATTTTTTTATTTTGAGACAGGATCTTTTTTTTTTTTGCGGTACTGGGGATTGAACCCAGGGGTATTCTACCTCCGAGCTACACCCCAAGCCCTATTTTTTATCCTTTATTTTGAAACTGGGTCTCACGAAGTTGCGGAGGGCCTCACTAAGTAGCTGAGGCTGGCAGCGAACCTGGATCATCCTGTCTCAGCCTCCCAAATACTGGGATTACAAGGGTGTGCCATCATGCCCGGCTTTTTTCTTTTTCTTTTGAGGTACTGGGGATGGAACCCAGGGGCATTCTACCTCCGAGCTACAACCCCAGCCCTATTTTATTTTTATTTATTTTGAATCAGGGTCTCACTAGGTTGATAAGAGTCTCACTACTTGCTGAGGCTGCCCTCGAACCTGTGATCCTCTGTCTCTGCCTCCCAAGTACAAGTTCAGGCATGTACCACTACACCTGGCTTGAGATGTCTTTTTTTTTTTTTTTTTGCGGCACCAGGGATTGAA
>PVJS01061406.1:0-11000 GCA_004027185.1 Glis glis | reverse complement strand
AGTTGAGGCTGGCCGCGAACCCAGATCCTCTGGTCTCCGCCTCCCAAGTACTGGGATTACAAACGTGCGCCACCACACCCAGCTATGGTCTCATATCCTTAAGATAGTTGCCTGTCTGTGCCAGGCAGAACCCCACACACAGCAGAGATTCCCTGCACGACATCGGAGTGAAAAGATGGCAAGTGTGCAGAATCAAATATCTCAGACGCAGCACTAATATAGAAGAGTGCTGAACTTTTCAGATATATTTAGTGATACTATTAAAAATCAAAATTTCAGCCGGGCGTGGTGGCGCACGCTTGTAATCCCAGTACTTGGGAGGCTGAGACTGGAGGATCCGGGTTTGCAGCCAGCCTCAGCTACTTAGTGAGGCCCTCCGCAACTTAGACCCTGTTTCAAAATAAAGAATAAAACAGGGCTGGGGGTGTAGCCCGCAGTTAGAATGCCTCTGGGTTCAACCCCTGGTACCGCCAAAAACAATAAATAAATAAAAATTTCTCCTGAAGCCTAAATTCCATTTTGATAATAAAAGCTACTGTTCACTAATAGTAGTGAATTTTTTTTTTTTTTGCAGTACTGGGGATTGAACCCAGAGGCATTCTACCTCCAAGCTACACCCCCAGCCCTATTTTATTTTTTATTTTGAAACATGGTCTAAGTTGCGGAGGGCCTCACTAAGTAGCTGAGGCTGACTGCAAACCTGCGATCCTCCTGCCTCAGTCTCCCAAGTACTGGGATTACAAGCGTGTGCCACCATACCCAGCTCTACTCAATTATATTTTTAAAAACTCTGTTCGTGTGTGTGTGTGTGTGTGTGTGTGTGTGTGTGTGTGTGTGTATGGTACTGGGGATTGAACCCAGTGGGAGTCTACCTCTTAGCTACACTCCCAGCCCTTTTTAACTTTTGAAATCAGGTCTAAGTAACTGCACACTGGCCCCAAACTTGCGCTGCTCCTGTCTCAGCCTCCCAAGTACTGGGATTCCAGGAGTGCGTTACCATGTCTGGCTTCAAAAAAATATATTCTAATTAATTTAGAACTTGAGCAAAAAGTGAAGTTTCATTGTTAAATACTTAGATAGTTTTTATAAGAAAAAGCTACATGCTTACATCACTTTTCATAGTTGATAATAAATTAGTTAAAAGCTTCTCACCAAAAATCCCTGATATTATGGATGACATAAGGGCACAAGCTCCTTTTAATTTGCCCCAAAGGTATTTGGAAGTTAAATTCAAAAGGTGTGGCAAGAAGACATCCATACATTCCTAAAAGACGAAGAAACAGATGAAGCAAGATTGCCATCCCATAGTCGATACCCCAAGACGTCCCCATTCAGGTTACAGGAACACGGCTGCAGGAGAAATGTCACCGGGCCTTCCCTCAGCGCCCAAGCCATTTTTTCCACATGCAATGTTTGGATTTTATGCAAGTCATGAGCAACTAAGCCGCAGACGGTGAAGCTGTCTTCTGATTCATGGTGAAATTCCCCCGGCGGGGTGTGGGCGGTGTGCAAGTCCACAGAGCGGTCGCATCGTATACACTGTGCTCCCAAACAACGCAGCTCTAGTGACTCCTCTGGCCCTTGTTTTATATTCTGTTTTTATCTCACAAGAAAGGTTGAATTTTTTAAGCACTGGGTGCATGCCTGTTTTCTGTTTGGAGACACCCCGTATTATGTGTAATAGCCAGGGGGGAGCTTCATGAGAAGCGGTCAACAGCTCCTTTGGAGAAATTTCATGCTTATTTTTTTTATTTTTTTTATTTTATTTTTGGTACAGGGGATTGAACCCAGGGGCATTCTACCTCTGAGCTACACCCCCAGCCCCGTTTTATTTTTTACTTTGAAACAGGGTCTCACGAAGTTACAGAGGGCCTCACTAAGTTGTTGAGGTTGGTCTTGAACCTGCGATCCTCCTATGTCAGCCTCCCAAGTACTGGGATTACAAGCGTGCACCACCATGCTCGGCTTGAAATTTCATTAAGTTGAGCTATGAGAAAGAATATAACTCTTAAAGTGACCATGTTCATTTGAACAGCTCTTGATGTTGTTTTAGTAAACACCAGTATTCATTTGTCATTGCGGGTCACAAAAAAAAAAAAAGTGTTTTTTTCCAATAGTTCATGCATTTTCAACTGCCAAGAATCCCCTCTATGAAAAGCTTTCCAGGATGGAACTTGAGTTTTTGTTTTCTTGTGGTGCTGGGGATCAAACCTAGGGCCTCGCATATGCTAAACAAGTGTTCTAATGTTGAGCTACACCTCTCATGGTATGAAAGAAGGTTGAATTACCATTAGCCTAACATGCCTTGTTTCAAGTAGACGAGGCCAGATGCAAGCCATTACTGCTGAGAGCAAGAGAAGGCCCTCAATTGTCTTTTATTGAAGCCTTAACAAACTCTGGCTCACCTGTCAGGGAAGCAGGAAGGGATGGTGACATCTGATGCAAAGGTCAAGGCTCACAGCTAAAAGCTTTTAAAGGTACCAGCAGAGCATGGGGGCATCTGTCAGTATGCCCACCCCAGACCCTCCGAAGAACCCGGAAGACAGGGTTGGATCAACATGGCCAAGTTCCCACACTGACCTGCAAAATACGATCAGAGATTCTGGAACCTGAGAACATTCTTACATTGCTTCAAAATTTCATAATGCTCCCTGTTTCAGAGAGAGAGAGAGAGACAGAGAGAGAGAGAGAGAGAGAGAGTTGAACTCAGGGGCATTCTACCTGAGCTACACCCCCAGCCCTTTTTATCAATGTGTGTGTGTGTGTGTGTGTGTGTGTATTGAACTTAGGGGCATTTTACCTGAGATACACCCCCAGTCCTTTTTATTCTTTGTTTTGAAACAGAGTATCTTGCTAAATTGCTGAGGCTGGCCTCAAACTTTGAATCCTCCTATCTCAGCCTCCCAAGTACTGGGATTACAGGCGTGCACCTCACCACGCCTAGCTTCCCTGTTTCCACATTTAGCAGCATGGAGTTTACAAAAGGGGTCAGGAGACTCTGATACTAGTCACACTGACATATGGATGTATTCTTTTGAAAGGGGTTAGCTGCCAAAAAAAAACCACATAACCTGGTTTAGTAGGTCAGAGCTGGTGCAACCTGATCACAGGAATGCATCTCTTCCAGCACGCATCTGAAATACCGAAGCAGAGTCGTACCTGGAACACTGGGCAGCTCGGGGTCCTTGATGATTTTAATAGATTTGTTCTGTGCCAGGCGTGGTGGCACACAACTATAATCCCAGTACTTGGGAGGCTGAGACAGGAGGATCAGAGGTTCAAAGCCAGCCTCAGCAACTTAGAGAGGCTCTCAGCAACTTAGAACCTGTTTCCACATAAAAAATAAAATAGGGCGGGGGGTGTAGCTCAGAGGTAGAAGGCCCCTGGATTCAATCCCCAGCATGACAAAAAGAAATAGATTTGTTCTGTGATTCTTTGGCTAAAATCTGCTTAGTTCAGCTCATTTCTTTCAGTGCTTTGCACTGACAACACACAAGCAGAACTACCAGGGGAGCTTTGGGATGCTGACAAGGGGACACTGGTCCCTCTGCAGCCTTGATCTCCAGACCAAGCCTAAAATGGAAATAGCAGTGGCATTTTCTCAGCTCAGGGCACCCTGCTCCATGACAGGTTAGAGCATCTGTTTTGAATGTTGTGTTACCGAGACCAGGTATGAATTCCTCTCTGTCTTTCAGATCATTTAGGCAAAGCCTATTCTAGAATCACACGCTGCTCCCAAAAAGCCAGGCCAATCACAGGGCCTGACTCCTACCCCTCAGGGTACAACTCAGCAACGCCCCACGTGCCAGCCGGGCAGGCCCTGCAGGACCCCAGCACCTCCGTGCAAGCTCTTTGCAGGTGAGATGTGCAACACCCCGCGTTCAGCTCCATCCACCTGAAGAAAGGACTGTGAAAGTCAAGCTCAGCGTGTCCACCGCAAGCAAGTTGGGTCTCCGAAGTACAAAAGGCAAAAAGAAATGCTTTAAGAGAAATCACGGCACAAGAGTCTGCCCCAGTCTCCGCTCACCTGAATACCACAAAGTATAATCAGTAGTCGGATCGACTGCAGAGAAATGCATCCATACCAGGTGACACGCGGAGACTATTGAACATGTGCGCTGGGCAACCACCACGAGTGACAAAAGGATCCCCGAGTCAGGGGCAAACTCTGCGGACGGCCACCTGTTTCATTTGCATCTGGAATGTCCCCCCAAAAGCTCATGTTCAGCAAGGTTCAGAGGTGCGGCATGGCTGGAGGAGGTGGGTCACTGGGGATGTGGCCTTGAGGATTGTCTCTGTCCCTGGCCACTTCCCCCCTCTCTCTCTCTCTCTCTCTCTCTCTCTCTCTCTGCTTCCAGATGCCACAAGTTGAGCAAAAACTTTTCTCCGTCATGCCCTGCTGCCATGTTTCTGCCTTGGAGCCGGCCGACTATGGACTGAACCTCTGAAACCATGAGCTAGAATAAACCGTTCCTCCTCTAAGTGGTTCCTGTCAAGTATTTTGGTCACAGTGATGAAAATGTGGCCTAATACACCACCCATAAACCATCTTCCACTTAACTCCTCTGAGCTTCAGCATCATCTGTGAAATGGGAATGTTAGTAATGATACCTACCCTCCTCGTCCAGAGGTACTACAGGTGAACCTGCTAATACATCTGGCGCAGAAACACTTAACACACCAGTTTTGTGAGTTATTGCTATTGACTGGTTTGTCAGTGTCTTCATCATTAAAGCCGGAATCATCATAAATCTTGCTAAGCCCTAAACTTGGTGCCATAGAACACACACTGCCTTTCTCTGCTGGACTCTGAGTACCCTCAGGGAGCCCCAGGGTCTCCCACAGGTGGCTTTCTGGGCCAGCCAAGCCTCAGACTCTGTCCGATGTCAGCTACCTTCCACAGTCCCGCCCAGGGAAGAAGGCCACTTCCAACCTGCACTGCCCAGCGGCCTCTCCCGCCCACAGGGTGACCACAGGCAACTCCAGCCTCCAGGTCCCTGTAGGAGACTTGAGGGATCTGAAAAACTTCCTCCTCACGCCCCATGCTCCAGGCTCAAAAATGGGTTTCCACACCCACCCCTCACTGCCCCCAGCATTGTGCGTAACAGAATGTATGTATGTATGTATGTATGTATGTATTTATTTATTTATTTATTTTGTAGTACCAGGGATTGAACCCAGGGGCATTCTACCTCCAAGCTACACCCCCAGCCCTATTTTTTTTTTTTGAAACAGGGTCTCACTAAGTTGCAGAGGGCCTCACTAAGTAGCTGAGGCTGGCGGCGAACCTGGGATCCTCCTGTGTCAGTCTCCCAAGTACTGGGATTACAAGCGTACACCACCATGCCCGGCTGCGTAACAGAATGCATAATGTCAACTCCAGGGGTTGTCTGTGACACCCTATTGGTTCCTGGGCCTGAAAGTGTTCCTGTCCTTGGACTAGTGCCCATGACCTTCTGGGTCGGGGCCCGCCTCCTCTCCACCTCGCCTCCTGCCATTTCCGGACACCATCTTCTTGTGCCGAGGTAAGGAACTACTCTGGAGGGGCCTGGGCAGAGCCTAGTTCCACTGCCCACACCTCCACTCCACGTGGAGGCCCCGTGGCCGGCCTGACTCTCGGACCCCCATCTCCTGCCCCCCTTCCCCCTCACCTGCTCCTCCCCACACAGCACGCGCTCTCGTCTACACTTTTGCATAGCTGCTTCACTGGATTGGAACACTCTTTATCCGGCACACCGGGTCACCTGGCCAATTCCTACCGACCCTCAGGCCTCAGCTAACGTGTGGCTTCCTCTTTCATGATCGCCAGCCACGTGGCCGCCTCTCTGCTTCCCCCAGAACCGCGCTGATGAGAACACCCCTGGAGGGCGCTTTGATCTGAGCCCCACGAAGGCAGAAGACAGAGTCCCTGGTGTCTAGCATGGTGACTTCCACCTGACAGCTCCTCGGTGAATATTTGCTAATGGAATGAGCCAGGGACATGTCATTCACTGTCAGCCCCTATATCCTTCATGACACTCCTTCTTACCTTTATTCACCCAAATCACTTCTTCTTCTCATTCACAACTCAGTGGAAGGGCTGCCTCCCAGAGGAAACCCCCGGAAGACCCCTGTCCCTACAGTACCTGCCAGGTACGTGTCCCCCATGTTCCTCACTCCAAATGTTCTTGCTGCTCTACCTGTCATCTCTCCCCAGGGACTTTAAACCCCAAGATTCACAGATTCCAGTGGATCCCAGGTTGTAAGAGGGACCAGAACTACCCTGCCCACCTTTAGTAGACACAGACCACGCCGAGTCAGCCAGGTCCGCGGCCACTTAGGGTTCAATGTCATATCCAGGTGGCCTGCGGATTTGGAGTTTGATATCAGGAGCCTTTCAGTCACCAAATCATGCCCTACTTGTTTAGTTTATTTTGAAAATCCTTTTATACACTGGGCCTCATGGCACATGCTTGTAATCCCAGTGCTTAGGAGACTGAGACAGGAGGATCGCAGGTTCGAGGCCAGCCTTAGCAATATAGTGAGGCCTTCTGCAACTTAGTGAGACCCTGTTTCACAAAAAATACAGCTGGGGGTGTGGCTCAGAGGTAGAATGCCCCTGGGTTCAATCCCCATCACCAAATATATATATAAATAATATACTGTATAAAGAGCCATTCTCACTCAAATAAAACTAGTCAAAACCAAATACACCATCTGGGCATGGTGGTACGCTCCTGTAATCCCAGTACTTGATAGGCTGAGACAGGGGGAGCACAGGTTCGAGGCCAGTCTCAGCAACTTAGTGAGACCCTCAGCAACTTAGCAAGACTGTGTTTCCAAAAACAATTTTTAAAAAGGGCTGGGGGTGTAACCCAGAGGTAGAAGGACCCTGGGGTCCACCCCCAGTAACATACACACACACACACACACAGCTGAGAAGTGCCGCTGCAGTTTCACCGATTCAATTATTGAGCACCTACCACATGCCACACTGCTAAAACTCTGGGGATGTACAACTAAAGCCACAGACTTGGCACACGCCGCCCCCGCCCCAAGGCAGCATCCGGGTGTGGGAAGGACTGACCTGTGTGTGGTTAGGCGGCCTGGCACAGGGAACATACCTTCCTCCCCTTCCCTCCCCAACCATGCCAGAACAGAAGTCAAATAATCGCAAAGCTACACATACAAGACATGAGAGGGTGGGAGAGGAGCCAACTATCAAGATGGCGGTCAGTTTCTGGAAGACAGAGCGGGCTCAAGACCGACACGTGCATGAGCAGTCTTAACACTCAGCCCTATGCGTCCTCTGTTTACACTGAGGCAAGTCCCCCGAGAAGCCCAGAATGAATGGCACCTGGAGAAGGCAGGGACTGAAGAGAGGAGAACTGCTTAAACCCTGCACCATAAACACTTGGAGCTTCAGCCCTCACCACCCACCCTGCAGGGGCAGGAGAGGGGACCCTCACCCTCCACCTCAGAACTGTGGGTTGTCCCCTGAAGAAGTTAAAGTAGAGGGGTGGCCAGGCATGGTGGCGCTCATCTGTAATCCCAGGACTTGGGAGGCGGAGACGGGAGGATTGCAGGTTCAAGGACAGCCTCGGCAACACAGTGAGACACTCAGAAACCTAGTGAGATCCTATTTCAAAACAAAAAATAAAAAGGGCTGAGGGTGTAGCTCAGAAATAGAATGCCCCTGGGTTCAATTCCCAGTACCAAAAAAAAAAAAAAAAACCCAGAGGAGCTTCAGACTCGATGCTACCAACACAGAAGGGGTGAGGAACCACCCTGAAAAAGGGGGGGGGGCTGATACCACGCAGCAATGCGAGTGGGGAGAACTCCATGGATCGTCAGCGTAAGAGATACCTAGGAGCACGTGACTTCTAGAAGTATGGATGAGATGATTGGCATGGGGAAGTCCCGCCCTTCCACTGTGGGTGGCTCTGTCCTGCAGGCTGGGGGCGATGGAACAAGGGTGGAAGGAGGAGGAAGAGGTGTGAAGGCCAGCGAGGTTCTTCCTGGGGGAAGATGCATCCTCTCTGGCCTGGGATTTGGGACTTCAGCCCTTTTGCTCTTCTAACTAGACTTTCACCAAGGTTTCCCTAGGGAGTTTCCTGGCCTTTCCGTCTTGGACTAGGACTGCGCTATTGGTTGCTTCTGTTCTGAGACTCCAGCTCTTGGACCACTCGACCGGATGCTGGTTCCTCCGGCTCTCCGTATGCAGGAAGCCTCTTGGACTACACTGCTGCTGAGTGTAAGCTAATTCGACAAATCCCCTTTTATAAAATCTATATCCTAAACCGGGTGTGGTGGTGCACGCTTGTAATCCCAGTACTTGGGAGGCTGAGACAGGAGGATCTAGGTTTGCGGCCAGCCTCAGCTAATTAGTGAGGCCCTCTACAACTTAGTGAGACCCTGTTTCAAAATAAAGAATAAAAAATAGGGCTGGGGGTGTAGCTCAGAGGGAGAATGCCCCTGGGTTCAATGCCCCTAGTACCGCAAAAAAAAAAAAAAAAATCTATATCCTGTCCCAAAGTCCACAGTCAGACATCTACTCCTGCCCTGGCCTGACGGGAAATGTCAGCATGCCAGCCAGTTCCAAAACCAGGCAAGCCAAAATGTCTAAGAGCATCCTGCTAGGCTCCCAGAGGGCATGAACCTTCATTTGATGACCTAGATTAAATCCCATGAAGTGGAATAAAACCCTTGAATAAACTATCCCAAATAGTTCTTAAGCAGAGAAAAATCCAAGAACCAACACAAGTGTGTTCTAAAAGGAAAAACCAAAAATGAGATGATAAATTTTAAGTTGGTAGAATGACTAGAAGACAGAAGAAAGGAGAACAGAAAACAAAGGTGAAAATAGGAACAAAAACTGAGAAAATCAGGAGCAATCCAAGAAATCCAATATTTGACTAGTAAGATTTCCAGAAAAAAAAATTTTTTTAAAGAAGGAAATTATCAAAAATACTTTAAGAACATTTTCCAGAACTGAAGGACATAAGTTTCCGGGTGAGAGGTTCATAAAACCTGGAACGATGAATGAGAAGAAAGGCCTATCATCATAAAATATCAGACTATCAAGGATTCAAAAGAAGATTCTAGGAGATTCCAGAGAGAAAACCAGTTCATCTACAAGAGACTGGGCATCGGAAGGGTGTCTGTGTGTTCAACTCAACATGGGAAGCAAGCAAGAAGATATGAAGGCAATGTTTTGATTTCTAAGGGAAAATTGTTCTCGACCTAGAATTCTAAATCAAGCTAAACTGGCCATCAGTGCAGGGCTGGGGTCAAGATATTTTCTGCACACAAGTTCTCAAAGCACCCGCTCTCTTTGTACTCTCTCAGAGCCAGAGCCTGAGCTCCCCCCACACAGAGGAGTGCACCAAGAAGGGGTTTAGTAACAGAAAGAAAACAAACAGATACAAAGAACTCAGAAAAAACATGGGAAACCCTTAAACTGCAGTAAATATTCTCCAGGAGAAAGGGGGGGCCTCACCACTCAAGAGACTGGCTTTCTCTTGACCCCTGATTTCAGCCTGGGGCCAGGAAGAGACTCCAACATAGGAGAGAAAGAAAGAAAGGAAGATACAGTTGTCCTCAGTGGACAACAGGCCCAGGCACCATCAGACAAGACCAGAACAGGAGAAAAAAAAAGCTTGCAGAGGGACAGTGCCAAGGGGGGAAAAATCAGAGAAACTGGCAGGTTGGACTGATATTTGCCCGTTATCAGAAGGAATTCTCCAGGTATGCAGGAGAGTTTAAAAGATCAAATAGAAGAAGTATTCCAAGAGTAACAGCAAAATAAAACTGTACAAGAAAGGAAATGTAAACATGGCGTTCTACTTAGCTCAGGCAAGAATAATATTTACATAGTCATAATGACTTAACCAACAAGTGTGATATAATTACAGTGGAAGCAGAGAGAGTTTATGTGAATTAGGGTGCGAGGAGGAAAATTAATGTCTTAGGTTGCTAAATCAAGACACAGCGTTTCAAGACTATTATTTTTAAAAGTCTACGGAGAGCTGAGAGTGTTAACATTAACTGCAGCTGCTCTCAAAACAGGACTGAGAAGTAGGACAAGTTGCTGCATTTTTATTAAAAGTTCAGTGGCATTATTTTGTGTGTGGTACTGAGGATTGAACCCAGGGGCATTCTACCTCTGAGTCACACCCCCAGCCCTATTTTTTATTCTTTATTTTGAAACAGGGTCTCACTAAGTTGCAGAGGACCTCACAAGTTGCTGAGGCTGGCTATGAACCTGGATCCTCCTGTCTCAGCCTCCCAAGTACTGGGATTACAAATGTGTGCCACCATGCCTGGCTTGGTGGCATTAATTGATACAAAAGATGTGTATGTGTAAGAAAGGGGTTGGTTTTCATATGCAATATTCTCTATATCCCTTACTACATATTCTAGAATTGCAGTATTTATTTATTTATTTATTTATTTATTTATTTATTTTGGCACTGGGGATTGAATCCAGGGGCATCCTACCTCCAAGCTACAGCTCCAGTCCTTTTAATTTTTTTTATTTTGAAACATGGTCTTGCTAAGTTATTGAGGCTGTCCTTGAACCTGCGATCCTCCTGTCTCAGTTTCACAAGTACTAGGATTATAATAAGTACACCACCACACCCAGCTCAGTTTGAATTTTTTTTTAATCTCTTAGGTCAAAAAAAATTTTTGACGCTTTTAATAAGTTCCTAAAAATTAGTAAAATAAACAAAATACCTTCAAATTGTACCAATTTCTCTGGAGAATATAGGCGCACCTGAAATTGACAATAACAGATGGTACGGTTTGAATGTGCCCCCGCCCCCAGCTCACTTGTTGGAAGCTTCATCCCGAAGCCACAGTGTTAAGAGGGACCTAGTAAGAAGTGATTTGGGTCATGAGGTCCACTCACCCTCCAGGACGGATTCATGTCCTTATCTGGCAGATGGGTTAATTATCACAGGAGTGGATGGGTTATAAAAGTGAACTGGGCTCTCTCCTCCTCCTCCTCCTCCTCCTCC
>PVJS01061405.1:0-11000 GCA_004027185.1 Glis glis | reverse complement strand
TCATATTATCCATATTATTCCTGATTCTTTTTTTTTTTTTTTGCGGTACCGGGGATTGAATGCAGGGGCGTTCTACCTCCGCGCTACACCCCCGGCCCTGTTTTTTATGCTTTATTTTTGAAACCAGGTCTCACGTAGTTGCGGAGGGCCTCACTAAGGAGAGAGAGAGAGAGAGAGAGAGAGAGAGAGAGAGAGAGAGAGAAAGAGATCGCACGCGCGCGCATGCACGCTGAGGTTGGCCGCGAACCCGGATCCTCCGGTCTCTGCCTCCCAAAGTACTGGGATTACAAACGTGCGCCACCACGCCCGGCGTTATTCCTGATTCTTTTAGATAATTCTATCATATTTCTTTTCTGAGTTATTATTTTAAATTAAAATATCACATGATGTTATACAAATATTTTAAAATAATAGAATTAAAGATGTTTATAGGAAGATAAATTCCTAGAGGAAGGTGGGGACATCACATTCCTTGAGAATGACAGTATGGCAGTGAATTTTCTGTCATATACAATCTAGTACTTTCTGATCATGACCTACATCTGCCTCTATTTCCAATCCATCAAATCCCTTCAACCTCTGTAATCTGACAGTTGTTCCTGCCATCCTACTAAACTATTCTATTAAAAAAAATTGGCCAGTTGACCTCATTTGATCATATCAAGTCACCTCTTTTTGGTTCTTCATATCGGAGGCCTCTCTGTAGTTTTTTGCACCATTGGACAACTTTTTTTTTTTTTTTTTTGCGGTACCGGGGATTGAACCCAGGGGCGTTCTACCTCCGTGCTACGCCCCCGGCCCTATTTTTTATACTTTATTTTGAAACCGGGTCTCACGAAGTTGCGGAGGGCCTCACTAAGGAGAGAGAGAGAGAGAGAGAGAGAGAGAGAGAGAGAGAGGGAGAGAGAGAGTGAGAGAGCTGAGGCTGGCCGCGAATCCGGATCCTCCGGTCTCTGCCTCCCAAAGTACTGGGATTACAAGCGTGCGCCACCACGCCTGGCGGCATGGACAACTTTTCTTTTTCTTTTCTTTCTTACCTCTGATCACATGGTCCAGGTTTTCTATGGATTCTATAATTTGGTGTTTTCTCATGCTTTCCTGTTTTCAGGTCTCCAATGTGTACCCCAGGGCATTGTCCTTTGCTGGGTTTTCTCCATACTAGCTCCTTTGAGAAGGTCATTTCTCCCCATTCAACCATCACTTCTACATGAATGACTTCAACTCAGCTCAGAGTCCTGGCTTCACTCACTCATTCATCTACCTGTGAAATATTTATTGAGTGCTTACAGTGTGACAAGCACTGAATAAATATGTTAGAATCCTCCCTTAAAACGAACAAACAAAAAAACTCATAACCCTTGTAGCACTAGTGTCCAGTTTCCCTAACTAGAATTTGTCAAGTCATCTTTGATGAGTCTCTTTCTAAATCCCTATATTCATTGCTTCAATAAGCTTTCATTATGTTTTTGGTGTGGTACTGGGGATTGAACCCAAGGACATTCTACCTCTGAACTACACCCCCAGCCCTATTTTATTTTGAAATAGGGTCTTACTAAGTTGCTGTGCATTGGCCTCAAATCTGTGATCCTCTTGTCTCAGCTTCCCAAAAACTGGAATTACAGGTATGTGCCACCACACCTAGCTTCATTAATTTTTTTAGACTTTTTTTTTAGTGATGGGAATCGAAGCCAGGGCCTTACACACGCTAGGCAAGTGCTCTATTCTACACTGAGCTACATCATCAGCGCCCCCATTCATTTTCTTTAAGTGCCTTTTGAGTCATCAGTTTTACTTATGGCTTCAATGTGAAATCCAATTTGTCATGTCCCTTATACCTGGATCATACCTTAGGTTCCTAATTGGTCCTCAGACTTATCTTTTTAGCCTGTATAATAATATTTGATCATACTATTCCTAATGTTTATAAACACTGTAAGTCCAAACATCTCCACCTCGTTTTTGAGGAGTACATATTATTCCTAACCTGCACCTTTTTTACAGCTAGGAATTGTCTCTACAAACATGTATTATTTTTTACTTCTATGGTTTTGCTAGTGTTGCTTTTCTCACTGTCAGGTTTTGGGGAGGGCGATGGTACAGGCATGGAAACAGACAGAGGGTCCAAGCAGGGGAAGTTTATTAAGAGATGCAAGGATGAAGATGGGGATTGGAGGAAAACTTCAGCCTATCCACTGTTGGGCGAGTGTAGCCTTTATAGGAATATATTGGGACAAAGTCAACTAACAATTATGTAGGGAAGGGGGAAGCAGGTGTTGTTATGGGACATTTGAAGGTTAGGGAACAGAAAATATCTGTGGTATGTGAACAGAGTGGTCGTCAAGGCCATGATGGCCTGTGGTTGTAATGGGGGGTCAAGCATGAGAAGGTGGGACAAGGTCTGCATTACATTTTCTTGCACTTATTCTGTGACTTTTCCTTTTTCTGGGTTGATTGTGTGTGTGTGTGTGTGTGTGTGTGTGTGTGTGTGTTACTGGGGATTAAACCCAAGGGCATTCTACCTCTGAGCTACATCCCTAGCCCTGTTTTACTTTATTTTTTAATTTTGAAATAGGGTCTCAATGAGTTACAGAGGGCCTCACTAAGTTGCTGAGACTGGCTGTGAACCTGTGATCCTTCTGGCTTAGCCTCCCAAGTACTGGGATTTACAGGCGTGCACCACCACACCTGGCTCTGGGTTGATTTTATCCCTCCCAAATAGAAGTGTAGGCTCTTGGAAACCAGAATCTATTTCTAATTCTTGAATTTTTTCAAACATAAAATGTACATTTTTTCGTATTATTAGCTTCCCTGAAATCAGGCTGCTTCTTATAATCAACAATATCTTAAACATTTAATATAGTTTAATTGGCATATTCCTTCTTGGTGGCACATGAAATAATGGTATGTCTTTCAATCAATGCCACTAAATTCAATGAAATTTTTTTCTGATACCTTCACAGTTCCTGATGGAGTATTAAGCTCATTGCAGGTACTTCAGAAATACTTATTGGTTGATTAAGTTCCTGGCTATATGATTTTGAAGAATAATGTCTGCAATAAAGATAACCCACATATCTACCATATCATTAACTTCAAAAGTAAGTTTTAAACCGTGCATGGCGGCACATGCCTGTAATACCAGTACTGAGACTAGAAGATCACAGGTTTACCGCCAGCCTCAACAACTTAGGCCCTCCACAACTCAGTGAGACCCTATTTCGAACTAAAAAATACAATAGGTCTGGGAGATAGATTGCCCCTGGGTTCAATCCCCACTACCACACACACACACAAAGGTTTGGGTTTTTTTTGAAAGAAGGTATAAAAATCTCACTTTTTTAGGCAATTCAAGGTACTTAAACATCACCAGAGACTTGCAAATAAAAAATTTTTGAAAGGAAATGCAGAAGGTTTCTACTTTTGTTTTTCTTGCTTCTTTTTATGTTATCACTACAACATAAATAAGGTAAGCCAGGTATATATAAGCAAAAACATGTTGTGTAACCAAAGTACTCCATTAACAAACTCATAGATAAGCCATTATATTCATACACAAATTTATATTCACCTTGCTCTAATTAAACTAATTTTTTGAAGACGCATTTATTTATTCATTTATTTTTGTATGGTGCTGGTGGTTGAACACAGGGGTGCTCTACCACTGAGCTATATCCCCCCCCAGCCCTTTTCATTTATTTTTTCATTTTGCTAAGTTACCACACACTGGCCTTGAACCTGTGATACTCCCATCTCAGCCTCCCAAATACTGGGATTACAGGTGTACACCACCACTCCTGGCTTGAAAATGCCTTTATAAAAACCACACCGGGAGCAGGCTTCATAATCACGAGAGTGAGTTTTTCCTCTGTATTCATTTCAGGCTGTGTCTGCATGTTCCTAAAGAATTGCAGAATCGTGATTACTAACAGGCCAGAATTGGAATGCAAAACACTGGATTCTTGATTACAGTATTTATAATGCTTTTTTACCCATGTAAGTCAAATCCGAATGAATGAAGGCTACATATCCCCATGGCAGATTTTATCATGCAATACGTCAGAGCATGTAAAGTAGTAGGATAAAAATGGGCCTTAGAATCCAACAGACCCAAGACTGAGCACAAGATCCACTGCTGACTGGCTCTTTTCAGTTGCTTTATCTGAAAGTGAGATTTTTAGGAAGATTAGAGGCAATACTTGGGAAAAGCCTAGCATAGCATTTGGCATAGACGGTCTACATCTGCTAAGAAAGAGACATTATATGGAGGGCACAGAAACATACTCCTGCTGTAGTCACACTTTCTGCTTCTCTTCGGACCCAGGCCTGTTGGATCTTGTAAGGAGGTGTTCCCTCTTCCAAAACAATCCTTTATCAACCGTGTGCCAGCACAGGCAGTGCCTCCCCCATAAGTGGAATGCTGCCCTCTCCCTTTGGCTTGGGTCTCATAACATTTGCCTCTTCTTTCTCTCCTGCCAGCACTACAGGGTTGAGAGTGGTGCTTCTTC
The DNA here is from genome assembly GCA_004027185.1 of Glis glis. Lineage (NCBI taxonomy): Eukaryota > Metazoa > Chordata > Mammalia > Rodentia > Gliridae > Glis > Glis glis. Next base: position 6,495 of record PVJS01061405.1, on the reverse strand, counting down.
CAACACCTCTGCAGCAGGCTGCCTTAGTGAAAGGGGGTTTTCCCCTTACAGGACTTGTTAGAAAGCTATATAGTACAGTAGAATAAGCATCAGATATTGAATCAAGGGATCCCGGGTCACAGTGATGTGACATTAGGCGAATCAGTTTATTTCTCTGAACCTGGGCTCCTCTTCTGTAAAATGTTACATTGAGTCAGAAAGAGTTTAAAAAAAAGTATATTAGCCAGGTGTGGTGGCACATGCCTGTAATCCCAGTACTTGGGAAGTTAAGACTGGAGGATCACAGGTTCAAGGCTAGCCTCATCAACTTAGGCCCTCAGGAACTTAGTGAGACCCCGATTCAAAATAAAAAGTAAAATAGGGCTGGGGTTATAGCTCAGAGTTAAGAATGCCCCTGGGTTCAATCTCCAAGTATCTCCCCCACATTAATGTATTAACATCCAATGCTACTGGAGGCATGTTAATGTTATAGCATTATCACCAGCGACTACAGATACCAAAATGTAAACAACAATTCTACCCATCCTCTATAGAACGATGTGTTGCAAAGAGCATGAGCTCTTGAGTAAGACAGACCTGTGTTCAACCAGCCTTGTTACTAGAACCTAAGAAATATAAACTGTATGATCAAAGGCTAGGACTTTAAGTTCTCTTTAAACATGAAACAGATACTGTCTACCTCACTGGGTTGTCATATGGATTGATTGCAGATATTGTTCTGGTACTGGTGGACATTAGCATCTGTTTCTATTGAGGGGGCTTTTTTTTGTGGTACTGGGGATTGAACCCAGGGGCATTCTACCTCTGAGCTATACCCCCAGCCCTACTTTTTATTCTTTATTTTGAAACAAGGTCTCACTAAGTTGCGGAGGGCCTCACTAAGTAGCTGAGGCTGGCTGTGAACTTGTGATCCTCCTGTCTCAGCTTCCCAAGTACTGGGATTACAAGTGAACGCCAACATGCCCGGCTTTGAGGGGACTTTTTTTTTTTTTTTTGGTACTGGAGATTCAACCCAGAGGCATTCTACCTCTAAGCTACACCCCCAGCCTGACTTTATATCTTATTTGGAAACAGGGTCTCACTAGGTTGCTGAGAGCCTTGCTAAGTTGCCAGGGCTGGCTTTGAACCTGCAATCCTCCTATCTTAGACTTCCAAGTACTGGGATTACAAGCGTGTACCACCACACCCGGCTGAGGGGACCTTTAAGTTGAGCACTAGTGCTCAATCTTCACCTTACCCAACACTCAGTAGCATATGACACAGCTGATCATACTGTCCTCTTAAAAACACATTGTTTACATGTATTCTCAGAACTGTCTCTTTTCCTCCCACCTCCTTGGACCTCCCTTTCTTAGTCTCCTTTGCTGAGTTTACTTCACCTCTCTGATCCCTGATGAGGGGGTACATGGGGCTTCTCTACTCTATCAGCCTTCACTACCTGATCATCTCATACAATTCCACAGCTTCAAAATGCCACCTTTAAGCTGATTACTCCAAAATTTACATTTCCTGAAGATCCCTTTCTTATGAAATCCAGAGTCATATGTGCAGTTGCCTACTTGACAGCTCCATTCGGTTGGAAAAAAGGCATGTTAAACTTAACATATTTCAAACTTCTTTTTATTTCCACATTATCCATTTGTTGCTAAATAATATGTTTCTTTTTCAGTTCTGTAAGTCAATAACTTTTGAATTATTAAAATTTCCCTTATATTGATCTAATAATAAATCCTCTTGGCTTGATTCTCATATATACAGACAATCCCTGACTCACAATTGTTCAGTTATGATTTTTTTTTTTGGTGGTACTGGGGATTGAACCCAGGGGCATTCTGCCTCCAAGCTACACCCCCAGCCCTATTTCTTATTCTTTATTTTGAAACAAGGTCTCATTAAGTTGTGGAGGGCCTCACCAAGTAGCTGAGGCTGGCACAAACCTGGATCCTCCGGTCTCAGCCTCCCAAGTACTGGAATTACAAGCATGCGCCACCATGCCCGGCTTCAGTTATGATTTTATGTGAAAATTATACTCATTCAGTGGAAAACATACTTTGAGTTTTGAATTTTGATCTTCTCCTGGGCTACCAATATGAGGTATGATACTCTCTTGTGATACTGGGCACAGGAAGTGACCTGCAAGTTCCTAGTAAGCCACACCATCAGGAGGGTAAACAACTACAAGAGTAAGGTATGATATTCTGTAGGTTATATGTTTTTGATGCTCTTTCTTTTTCTTCTCTCCCTCCCTCCTTTCTCTTTCTTTCTCTCTCTCCTTCCTTCCATCCCTTCCCTTCCTTCCTTCCTTCCTTCCTTCCTTCCTTCCTTCCTTCCTTCCTTCCTCCACATGTGTAGTACTGGAGATTGAACCCAGGGACATTCTACCTCTGAGCTACACCTCCATCCCTTTTTTAGTTTTTATTTTGAAACAGGATCTTGTTAAGTTGCTGAGGCTGGCCGTGAACCTGCAATCTTCCTGCCTCAACACCCCCAAGTACTGGGACTACATGCATGTGTCACGTCGCCCAGCTCAATGCACTTTCGGCTTACAATACTTTAACTTACAATGGGTTTATTGTGGCTATAACTCCATACTAAGTCAAGTAGCATCGCACAGTGAGCACAGTACAGGATTGATCACATCATTGCTCTCCCTGGTTCCCTTCAGTGGCTTCCACCTTACTCAGAATATGATCCAAAGTTAGTGCCATTTCTCTTTGTCCTCACCTCATCCAACTCTTCTTCTAACTCACTCCCCTAAAGCCACATTAGCCACTGGGCTGTCTATTGAACCCCTTATCCCCTCTCCCAACTATTGTCTCAGCACTTGGCAAAGCTCATGACATAGACAATAACTGTGTTAGGTTTAGACACTTCCTATTAAACACTTCCCAGGTAGGGATGGCTTCTGTATTTTATTCAAGTCTCTGTTCAAATTTCACTTTATCAAAGCTGGGCATGGTTGTGTGTGCCTATATTTCCAGCTACCCCAGAGGGTGAGGCAGGAGGATTGCAAATGTGAAGCCAGCCTGGGCAACATCGTGAGATCCTGTCTCAAAACCAAAACAAAACAAATTTTACTTTATTAGAGGGACTTTCTCTCACCAACCTGTAGCAAATAGCACACTGTGCTTTCACTCTGTTCTCTTATTTCATTTGATTTTTCTTTTTAGCATTTAAATGATGACCCAACATGGTCTCTCTCTCTCTCTCTCTCTCTCTCTCTCTCTCTCTCACACACACACACACACACACACATTTGTTTTTTATCTGTTCATCCATTTCCTCTACTCTTCCATGGAGTATAAGTTCCATGAAAGAGGAAAGGGTTTTATTTGCTGCTATATCCCCAGTAACTGTAACACAGCTTGGCACATAAGCTTGTGAAGTGCATACCAACCACTATAATAGTGCTTGGTGCTCAATAAATATTTAACTCGAATTATCTGGGGGCAGGGCAATATTCCACAGTAAAAAAGAACTACAGCACTGGACTGAAACAAGCCTAATTTTATTTGTGGTCCTAGACATATTATCCATGAAATATAGACTGTGTGATATACTTTATCTGCATCTGAGTTTCCTCAGTTGTAAAATGTAGATTATTGTAACAGTATGTATTTAATAAGAGTGTGGTGAAGTCAAATGAGATATTGTGTCTAAAGCATTGTTACGTGCCTAATGTATAACACTAAAAATCTAAAAATTATAAGCACACTGCCTAACATGTAGTAAGCACTCAATTGTTACGATAAATATATGGATTGATTTATGGTTAGAGTTGTTTTTGATGAGCCTGTGATTGTTTTAATGATGCAAATAATTCCCTCAATTCTTAATTTTACAGTTCTCTGTAGATAATCTGGGATGAAAAGTACCTTTTTTTTTGGTAGTGGGGATTGAACCCAGGGGTGTTCTTCCTCTGTGCTACACCCTTTATATTTTTTATTTTGAAACAGGTTCTCGCTAAGTTGCTAAGGCTGGCCTGGAACCTGCAATCCTCTTGTTTTAGCCTTCTGAGTACTGGGATTACTGGCTTGAGCCACCACGCCTGGATAACTATCATTTTATTTTATTTTTATTTTTGTGGTACTGGGGATTAAACCCAGGAGCATTCTACCTCTGAGCTATACCCCCAACCCTATTTTATGTTTTTTTTTTATTTTGAAACAGGGTCTCACTAAGTTGTGAAGAGCCTTACTAAGTTGCTGAGGCTGGCCTCAAACCTAAGATTCTCCTGTCTCAGCCTTCTTACAGGCATGTGCCACCGTGCCTGGCTAAACTACCTCGTTTGAAGACAGAAAAAAATGGTTTATAGCTCAGTCTGCTCAGGCTGCCATAACAAAATACCATAAACTGTAAGGCTTAAGCAACAGAAATTTCTCACAATGTGGAGGCTAGGAAGTCTAGGAAGTCCATGCTCAAGGTGCTGCCCTGTTCAAGGTTCCTGGTGAAGGCTCTCTTCCTGGCTTTGCAGACTGCTGACTTCTCCCTGTGCCCTTACATGGCCTTTCTCCAGTGCATGGGGAGGGAGGGAGGTGGTCTCTTCCTGCTCTCATGAAGCCACTAATCTCATCAGGAGGGCCCTACCCTTATGATCTAATCTGATCCTAATTGCCAAAGGTTCCATCTTCAAATACCACCACACTGGGAGTTAGTTATAGCTTCAGTAAATGCATTTTGAAGGGATACAAACATTCAGTCCGTAACAGTTTATTTTGGTTTTATGTAAGAAAATTTCAACAGCACAAATTTTAGTGTGTGATGTTGGAGAATAAATTTTCATTAACCAAAACGTCTTCACTTAATACATATGTCTCTACATTTTGTCTAAGTCCACTTACAATTGCACTTTATTTAATCAATTTATTTATTTATTTTGGTACTAGAGATTGAAACTAGGGGCATTTTACCTCTGAGCTACACCCCCAGCCATTTTTACTTTTTGTTTGGAAATAGTGTCTCCCTATGTTGCTGAGAGTCTCACTAAATTGCTGAAGCTGGTCTCAAACCTGCGATCTTCCTGTCTGAGCCTCCCAAGAACTAGGATTACAGGAGTGTGCTGCCACTCCCGGAAAAATTGCATTTTATTTTAATAAGGGTTAGGAAAATTCTTATTGAAGAAATCCTGTAGTTTATTTTGCCAAACAAATCATCCTTTTTGTAATCAGGATCATCATTTTACTATCTATTTGTTTTGTAAATTTGGATGTTTGCACACTTTCTCTCAGGTATGTGTGGAGTGACTTGCTTTTTAAAAAGAATGCATATTTACTGCATTAAACCTTCTACAGCTCTTCAGCAGGTGAAAATGCAAGCAGAAAGCCCGAAAATACATAAATTTTAAACCTTGCTAATCTACATATAGAAACATAATTAAAACTTTTTTTTCCAGATTTCATTTAAATTGTTGTCTCACAAATACACACAGCAGTTTTTCCCCACTAGAAAATGTTCCTCTTGTCAGAAACAGCATAAAGAGAAAGTGAGGACACAGGAAGAGAGAAATAACTTTCAGTGTCTGCGGCAGACCCAGGACAGGCCTAAAACCAGGCGGCCGGAAGGGTTTGCACTGTGGCTGGAGCGTTCTCACTGTATCTCAGGAGCTGTGCACAGGCCAGCTAGTATGATTCACGGTCCCTCCAGAGGTGATACCAATGGAACATATCCAGAAAAATCACTGCCTTTTAAGAGCCAGGAGATATCAGCCCTCTCTGCAATTAAGTTTTATATTTTACCATTCAGTGTATATAATAAAACTAGATTTAAGTCGCAACAAGAGAGCTCTCCAGCCATCCTTAGGCGCCTGCAGGGAAGATGCAACTTTTCAGCCAACAGGAAGAAGGAACAGCATCCAATCGGCGTCCGCCTCTCAGTGGCCAATCAAACCTCGCCTTGCATGGCGGTCTGGGAGCCGGCGGGTGCCCCGAGCCTCCGGGAGCAGGTTGCCGCGGTCACCTCACCTGGCGGGCGGGCGCCGGGGCTGTATTTACTGCCTGAGCAAGAAGGAGCGAGCGGCCCAGCCCTTCTCCGTGCTCGCGGGACTTGCTGGTGTTTGCTCCCCGCCTCTGCACATGTAATGCACTCCCTTAACCAGGAAATTAAAGCCTTCTCCCGGAATAATCTCAGGAAGCAATGCACCAGGGTGACAACGCTAACTGGAAAGAAAATCATAGAAACATGGAAAGGTGCCAGCGTGCACGTTGTGGAGGAAGTGGAGCCGGGCGGGGCGGGGGGCTGTGGGTATGTGCAGGACCTTAGCTCGGACCTGCAGGTTGGCGTGGTTAAGCCATGGTTGCTGCTGGGTGAGTACAGCGACGTGCCGCTACATCATTGAGTCCTTTTCCCTTGTTTCTCGGAATCCCTCGCCGCCTCCTGCGTCTGTACTCTCCGCTATCCTGCCGAGAACGGAAACGTTTCCTTCTGGGGATACGGAGCTTCCGCTAACCAGATAGAGACGCTTCTGCCCCCACAATATGCCCTTAAGGAGCACGGTTT
>PVJS01061404.1:0-11001 GCA_004027185.1 Glis glis | reverse complement strand
GGTATAGCTCGAAGGTAGAATGCCTCTGGGTTCAATCCCCAGTACCACAAAAAATAAAAAAAGAGCCAGGTGTGGTGGCGCATGCTTGTAATCCTAGTACTTGGAAGGCTGAGACAGGAGGATCACAGGTTCGCAGCCAGCCTCAGGTACTTAGTGAGGCCCTCCGCAACTTAGTGAGACCCTGTTTCAAAATAAAGAATAAAAAATAGGGCTGGGGGTGTAGCTTGGAGGTAGAATGTCCCTGGGTTCAATCCCCAGTACCGCAAAAATAAATAAATAAATAAATAAATAATAAAATTAAAAAAGAAAGAAAGGTTTGGGGGAGCTGGGGATTTAGCTCAGTGGTAGAGCACTTGCCTAGCATACATGAGGCCCTGGGTTCAATCTCCAGCACCACAAAAAATAACTGTGAGAGAGAAATCTTTGTATTGAGTGTTCAGTTTTTTGGTGAGAAACTGCTCCTCCCTAGAGTAACATTACCATCTGTTGGCATCTTGAAGATTGCCCTGGAACAGGTTTCAGTTTGGACCTGATGTTTTGCCTTTGAGAGCTATAAGCTCATCTTAATTGAGCATCAATAAGGAAGCCATGGAGGACAGCAGCTCCTGCTCCGGCAAGCCCTCTCTGCGTTAGCGCTGCTGTCCCTGAGCACCAGATTCACCTTCAGCCTTGCTGAGGTGACGTGGCCTCCTCCTGTTTGGCCCACTTTCCCAGGCTTCACTACATTTGACACATGAGGCTTTCTTTTGGTTCTGCCATCCCACCATAGTACCTTTGCCATACTGTTCCCTCCACCTAGAGCACACTTTCCCATTTCCCTTTGCTGACTTACCTTTGACTTATTCTTTGCTCCTCTGCTCAAACAACCCTTCTTTCAGGAAACCTCCCATGATCCCTCAGGTGAGGTCAGGTTACCCATCACATGTTTTTCCTTTGTAGCTATCATCATCATTATTACTATTATTATTGTTATTTACTAGGGATTGAACCCAGGGGCATTCTACCTCCAAACTACATTCCCAGCCCTTTTTTTTAATTTTCAGACAGGGTCTTTAAGTTGGTAAGGATCTCACTAAATTGCTGACACTGGCCTTGAACCTGCAATCCTCCCAAGTACTGGGATTACAAGTGTGTACCACCATTGCTGGCTTGTTGATTTTTTTTTTTTTTTTGCAGTACTGGGGATTGAACCCAGGGGCATTCTACCTCTGAGCTACACCCCCAGCCCTTTTTATTTTTTGTTTTGAAACAGGGCCTTGCTAGGTTGCTGAAGAGTCTTACTAAATTGCCAAAGCTATCCTTGAACCTGTGGTCCTCCTGTCTCAGCCTCCCAAGTACTGGGATTACAGGCGTGCACTACCACGCCCAGCTTTATTGTTGATTTTTAATGGAAAAATCTTTATTGCATTGCCAATTATAAAATTAATAAATGTTCTTTGTAAAATTCCAGATATTACAGAAATACATGGAAAGTCTCCATAAAGTCTCCAGAAAATAGAAGTTTCCTCATAATCTCATTTTCTAGAAAACACTATTAATAAGATATATCCTTCCAGTTTTCTACACATATGGAAATCTGTTGAATGCTGTTATGTGCAAGACACTCTTTCAAAGCACTTTACAAAAATTAAATCATGTAATTCTCACAGCAACTCTTTCAGGTAGAACTATTGTCTTCACAGATAAGAAAACTGAGGAACAGGAGGTCACACAGCTAATAAAGTCAGAGCCAGAACTTGAACCCAGGCTCCAGATTTGTGCTACTGGCTGCTACTTAGTTTGCTTTTGCTAGGGTGGGAAAGAGATTTCTACTATGTGTGTCCTTTTGTACTTTGAATTTCGACCATGTAAATGTATAACATATTCAAAACATGGTTAAAATAAAAGCCTAAAAACCGACAACAAAAAGTTTTGTGATACCTTAAGCTACTTGTCTTAGGTGACTCCTGCATCATCAGAAACCACATTGTTGGGGTCTCTGATTCAGGGGCTCAGGATAAAGGCTAAAGGAAATGGGATTATGGGTTTGATGATAGTATTTGTACTGCATCTCATTCATTCCCAGCATCTCTCCTGTTTCATTGGGTTTATATCTGAGGAACTTCAGTCTCATAACATACACACAAGCCCTGTATTTACAGGGAGATCTGGAGGACTGGGGGGTAGAGGCCACATTGTTTGAAGGTAATTGCCAGGGCCTCACAGTTACACACAAAGGTCTGTTTCAGATTCCTGGATTCCCACCATTGGCCCTTGGTATGCCGCTGTCTTCTGTGGGTTATGAGATCACTGTTAGCATGTCTGTAGTACTCTCCAGCACCACAGTGCTACCCTGTGGCATAGATGTTCCTATTTTGTATAACTTCCCATTGACCCATATCTTTTTTGTTAAGTTTTTAGATAGACCATGGCCCTGAGAGCATGTGGCTTGATCGTCTTCCGAAGACGCCTTATTCCTAAGGTGGACAATGGTACAATTGAGTTTCTACTGCTGCAGGCATCGGATGGCATTCATCACTGGACTCCTCCCAAAGGTGCAGGGCCAGAGGGGCTGGCTCTTGGAGAAATTCTGAGCGTTGCTTAGAAATCCACCTTGTAATGCCGGGCGTGGTGGCGCACGCTTGTAATCCCAGTACTTTGGGAGGCGGAGACCGGAGGATCCGGGTTCGCGGCCAGCCTCAGCTCTCTCTCTGTCTCTCCCTGTCTCTCTCTCTCTGTCTCTCTCTCTCTCTCTACTTAGTGAGGCTTCCGCAACTTCGTGAGACCCGGTTTCAAAATAAAGTATAAAAAATAGGGCCGGGAGTGTAGCGCGGAGGTAGAACGCCCCTGGGTTCAATTACCGGTCTGCAAAAAAAAAAAAGAAATCCACCTTGTCAGGCCCCCTACAAAGATTGTTTCCCAGCCGGATGTAGTGGCACATGCCTGTAATCCCAGTACTTGGGAGGCTGAGATAGGAGGATCACTGGTTTGAGTCCAGCCTCAGCAACTCAGCGAGACCCTCAGCAACTTAGTGAGACCCTGTTTCAAGATAAAAAATAAAATAGGCCTGGGGTGTAACTTGGAAGTAGAATGCCCCTGGGTTCAACCCCTAGCGCGCGAGCGCACGCGCACGCGCGCGCGCGCACACACACACACACACACAATATATATATATATATATATATGTATGTATATGTGTATATGTATATGTATATATATATATATGTGTGTGTGTGTCTGTGTGTGTGTGTGTGTTGTTTTCCAGTGACTGCAGCAAGAGAATGTGGGGTAGGTAGAAGCCCTTGATCCTTTCTACATACCAGGTCTCCAGGCCAGAACAAAGCTGGAAATAGAATCCTGTGATTGTATCCCAGGACAGAAGCAGCACCTGGTGTTTTGTATCATTCACCAGAGTTCCAGCCTCTATGGTGAATGATTGGGTGGGAGAAAAACTACTGGACTGGGAATTGGTGATGCTGGGGTTGAGTCATGATTGGGCTATATGCCCACCTCTCTGGGTTTTGAGTTTTTCACTTGTCCAAGAAGGGATTGACTAGAAAATCCCAAGTTTTCTTCCAGCTCTATTTCTGATTTTATTTGATCAAGTTCCTTTGAGTTCTCATTTGGTGTCCCCATCACTAGGTTTTTCTTTTGAACTAAACATCCAGAAAGTATGGCTTCTGGAGTGTTTCTGAACATTGCTGTGTTTTGAGTTGGAAGCAGTTTCTAGCAGGAGTGGAGGAGGGAGGGAATGGCAGCCCTTTTCAGACCAGGAGGCTGTGAGGATCATCAATCCCAGTACTTGGGAGGCTGAGACAGGAGGATCTGGATTCGTGGCCAGCCTCAGCTACTTAGTGAGGTGCTCCACAACTTAGTGAGATGCTCTTTCAAAATAATAAAAAAATAGGGCTGGGGGTGTAGCTTGGAGGTAGAATGCCCCTGGGTTCAATCCCCGGTACTGAAAAAAAAAATACCTTGAGATTGAAGTTTGACCAGCCACCTATGCCCTAGGTCCATCACTCAGGTCTCCAGAAAGTAAAACAATGGAGAGTAGTGGTGTGGGGCTTTAGACCTGGCTAACTCCTATTTTGTGAGCTGGCTGGTTTTTATCCACAAACATTCCTGATGCCACTTCCAAGAGTAAGATTCCTTCAGATGGGCCTGAAAGAGAAGCCATGCTGTAGGGAGAAAGGGGGAAAAGAAGCCATTCATGGCTGAGACCCTTAGGGTGGTGCCAGGGGGCAAGGGACAAACTGTGGGTCTGGCACCTGTGGGAATGAGGACCCCAGAGTGAACAGCCCCCAGACAGAAGGTAGCAGGGAAAGGGATAGGGAGGAGTGGACTACAGATCCAGGGTTGAGAGAAAACAAGGAAATGGTAACAGGAAATAAGTTTTTGCACATTTGTGTTGTACTGGGAAGAAGCAAATTGAAAAAGAGAAGTGTCATAAGTACTAAGAATAGGAACATTCACACTTATCTCCTAATCACCCAAGTCACACTGCATGTCTCCTCTCCCTAAAAGATGTCAGCAGTCCTCTTCTCATTTCCTGCTTGGGCTTGGGGAGAAGTTACCTGTTACCATTGAAGGGCAGAAAACTGAATAGATGCTCCAGGAGGGGTGTGTTCAGTGGCTCCCACACACCTGAGGGGAGGTGGGGCATCCTGAATAAGTGTCAGCAGTTACCACCAGCATCCCTATACTCTCTCAATGCATACCTGTTTTTGTGTACACTATAGGAGGTGCTACATGAAGAAAATTTCCCAAAAGCCATGAGCTAGAATAGATTCAAGTGCTTAGTTCCTGGTTTTCTGTGCAGCAGCAACTGGTCCAGGGCCCTGCTATGTGGACCCGTGGGAAGGAGGCCTGGGTATAGGGTATAGCTCCACCTCCAAACCAAGAGGGGAAGAGCTAACAGTTCCTGCTTCCCATGAGCTTCTAGACCAGGAGGCTTCCCAGCAACTTGCCAGAGCCATGAGTAGATGAAGGTTCTCAGAACCCTCCCCAGTGTTTCTTGGTCCCTCTGGACAAGCGAAGAATTTGCGGGAAAGGCCTAGGGATAAAGCTGAGGGCCACTCTGGTCTGCAGAGTGTCAAGTTTCCCTACAACAGTTTCTTGGCAGCTGTCTTCTTCGATTTGGGTCTTGCCAACAAATTTTCCTAGAACTGGCTCTCTGCTTGTCCTTAGTCTAAGTTCCCATCAGGACTTTCCCTATGAAACTGAAATCTGGCCTTGCTCAGCTAGAAAGATGAAAACAATTTGGAAAAAGCTTTAATGGCTACTTGGAAACAGCTGCTGGTGCGGCAGTGCAGGGTTTTGAGCCTGTCTGTTGGCCCTGGGACTTCAGGGTCCAACTGTAGATTGTGTTAAGGCCTCACTGGATTGTAGGCAAAGTGTTCCCTGTTCAGCTAGCCCCCACCCTACCCAGAAGGGACTGCCCCTCGGAAAAATTGCTTTACAGTCTCTAAGGGAAAAGTGGTCCCTGAGAACACAGGAAGAAGGGAGCGCCAAAGAATCAGAAAGCAGACTTCTGAGGGAGACCATCTCACTGGACATCGAAAAGCAGTATTCCAAACCTGACTTGCCAAACACATGGTCTGTTTCACTCTCTGCAGAGAAGATGGAGTGGGAAGGGGGGCTTGCTCAGACCCCAAGAACCAGATACTACCTGCCTTGCACCCCTTCCCAGGGATATTAGGGTATTTCCAACTTCCAGACTTCCTTTAGCATAGGAACTCCTAGAAAAATTACCAAAGACCCTGTCCTTAAATTATCTAGCCAGATGTGGTGTACATCTATAATCCCCATACCTGGGAGGCTAGGACAGGAAGATTGCAGGTTTGAGACCAGCCTCAGCAACTTAGCGAGACTCTCAGCAACCTAGTGAGACCCTGTTTCCAAAACAACAACAAAAAAGAGCTGAGGGTGTAGCTTGGAGGTATAATGCCCCTGGGTTCAATCCCCAGTACCACAAACACAAAAATTATCTACCCCACTTGGGTGTGGTGGCACATGCTTGTGATCCCAGTGGTTGGGAGGCTAAGGCAGGTCAATCTTAAGTTCAAGGTCAGCCTCAGCAACTTATAGAGACCCTGTTTCAAAATAGAAAATAATAAGGGCTGGCATGTAGCTCAGTGGTAGAACGCCCCTGGGTTCAATGCCTAGTACCACCACCACCAAAAAAAAAAACAAATCTAGCCTGGAAAAATTCATCTTTGGGTACTGTTGAAGATTTCCTCCTCCTCTTCTTTCTCTTTTCTCCTAACCAGGCCATGTAGACCCAGGAGAGAATGACTTGGAAACGGCCCTGAGGGAGACTCGGGAGGAAGCGGGCATAGAAGCAGACCAGCTGACCATCATTGAGGGGTTCAGAAAGGAGCTCAATTATGTGGCCTGGCAAAAGCCTAAAACAGTCATTTACTGGCTGGCAGAAGTGAAGGACTATGACGTGGCGATCCGCCTCTCCCATGAGCACCAAGCCTACCGCTGGCTGGAGCTCCATGAGGCCTGCCAGTTGGCTCAGTTCAAGGAGATGAAGGCAGCACTCCAAGAAGGACACCAGTTTCTCTGCTCCACAGCATCCTGAGTTGACCAGAGCAGTCATTTGCTTCCACAGGATCCTCAAGGGCCTTCCGAGATGAACCCACCCTCAGGTCCAGGGTGGTCTTTGACTTGTTACAGCCAAGAGCAGAAGGGTGGGAAATCAGCTCTGGACTGTCAGATGAGAGCAAGCAAGAAAATTAGCTGAGTGAGAAGGTAAAGGAGGAGTAAAAATTTTTAAAAGGCCAGGCCCAGTAAGTGCATCCTTGTACTTTATAAATAAACCTCAAGTGGCTTATCTGTCCTGTGTGTTTATTTCTTGGACTCTTGCCATTGGTGGGGAGAAGAAAGCTCAAGTGAATCAGAACTCTGACCTTAACCAGAGGGAATCCTATATGTCCAGACACTACTCAAGAGAAGCTAAGGGTTAGGGAATCAGAATGGAAGAGACCCAGCACTGCAAGGGTGGCCTTCCTGCCTCTGGAATGCCAGGCACCCCACCCTTCAGTGTCCAAGAGACTGGGACCTGTAGTCAGAATTTCCACGTGAGTGGGCCTGGAGCACAGCAATTGAGTTTGTTTCACTCACTATTGTATCTCTCCTCAGCACCAGGTGCATATCTTGTATGTGCTCAGTAAATATTTCCTTAAGTAATTGGAGACCCAGGGAACTTTGGCTCCCTAGGTTGCAACACAAAGGAGAGGGACAGGCAACCCAGTACCATCAGGTCAGCGACACATGCACTCTGACCGCTCAGCCCAGTCTCACCTCCCAGAGTGATAAGCCTGACTAAGACAGGCCCAGGCTCACAGGGTTCTGCTGGGCCTCCGACATTCCTTGCCTGTGCATTCCTTGCCTGCAACTGCGTCCACACCTTCAACAGGCCCTTATCATTACTGTTCCTCTCTTCCTACTTCCATCAACTCCCTTTCCCCACAAGTCTACCATAAGACCTGGAAGTGTAAGAGTTGGGTCTCAGCCTTCTTTTCCCTTGCTACTAGGGCTCAAGGAATGCAGGGGCAGGTGTTAGATCTTAAAACCCTTCCAGAAGTTGTTAGCAGCTGGGTTCATGTGGATTTTATTACTGGGTTGTTGCCCAATAAAGTGCAGAAGATTGAAAGGGAAGGGACATTGGCAAAGGTCAACCTGGCTTACCAGAGTCAGGAACAGCCACCCCCAAAGAAAGGAGAGAGAAGACACTTAGGTCTTAAGCAGGCTTCCAGATGTTTCTAGTCACTGGTTCTCCATGCAGACAGGGCAAAAGTACTAGCGAACAGGATCTTGGAGCACAGCCAAGGACCTAAATGGTTTTGTTCCTCACCCCTCTGAGCAGCACTCTCCAAAGAAGGCCTGCTGCAGGAAGTTTTTGGAGCTTAATGTTCTCTTCCAGGCCAGCAGCGACCACATCCCACTGATTTAATAAATGCCTGCTGGGCAATGGTGCCAAACCACAGACAAGCTGCCTCCTAACAAGGACTGGCCAGCCCTGTGCTCTCAGAATAGGAAGCTGTGGAATCTCAGAACTAAAACCTCATACATCAAAGTTGAAAGGGACCTGGAAAATGACCTGAATTTGCTGCTCATTTTTATTGCTGGGAAAATTAAGGCTTAGAAAGGTAGAAGAGAGCCGGGTGTGGTGGCGTGTGCTTGTAATCCTAGTACTTGGGAGGCTAAGACAGAAGGATCGCAGGTTCAAAGCCAGCCTTGGCAACTGAGAGAGGCTCTCAGCAACTTAGTGAGATTCTGTTTCCAAATAATAAATAAAATTGGGCTGTGCTGCAGCTTGGAGGTAGAATGCCTCTGAGTTTAATCCCCAGGACCAAAAAAAAAAAAAAAAAAAAAAAGGTAGATGATAGCTGGGCATGGTGGCACATACCTGTAATTCTAGTACTTGTGAAGCTGACACAGGAGGATCGCAGGTTTGAGGAAATGGCAAATAGTGAGACTCTTAACAACCTAGCAAGACCCCATTTCAAAAACAAAAAGGGGCCAGGGGTGGTGGTGCACACTTGTAATCCCAGTACTTGGAAGGCTGAGACAGGAGGATCACAGGTTCGCAGCCAGCCTCAGCTACTTAGTGAGGCCCTCCGCAACTTAGTGAGACCCTGTTTCAAAATAAAGAATAAAAAATAGGGCTGGGGGTGTAGCTTGGAGGTAGAATGTCCCTGGGTTCCATCCCCAGTACCGCAAAAAAAAAAAGAAAAGAAAAAGGGCTGGGGGTGTATCTTGGAAGTAGAATGCTCCTGGGATCAATCCCCAGTGCCACACACAAAAAATGTAGATGGTAAAGCTGGGCATGCCGGGCATGGTGGTGCACGCTTACAATCCCAGTACTTGGGAGGCTGAGACAGGAGGATCCCAGGTTCGCAACCTGCCTCAGCTACTTAGTGAGGCCCTCCGCAACTTAGTGAGACCCTGTTTCAAAATAAAGAATAAAAAATAGGGCTGGGGGTATAGCTCGGAGGTAGAATGCCCCTGGGTTCAATTCCCAATACCACAAAAAAAAAAAGTAGATGGTAAATTGGCCATGGTGGTACACACCAAAATCCCAGCAACTCCGGATACTGAGGCAGGAGGATTGAAAATTAAAGGCCAGCCTGGGCAATTTAGAAATTTTAAAATTATAATTAAATGTTTACTAAAATCTAAAAAGGACTGGGCATATAGTTCAGTGGCACTTGCCTAACATATGCAAGGTCCTGGGATCAATCTCCCCAGTACTACAAAAAGATGAAGGAAGGAAGGAAGGAAGGAAGGAAGGAAGGAAGGAAGGAAGGAGGGAGGGAGGGAGGGAGGGAGGAAGGGAGATGGTCCTAGCAGTTGTCTATGTGGGGCACTTAGAGAATGAGGTGCCAGAGGGAAGACTCCTTTTTTTTTTTTTTTTGGTGGTACTGGGGATTGAACCCAGGGGCATTCTACCTCCGAGCTACACCCCGAGCCCTATTTTTTATTCTTTATTTTGAAACCGGGTCTCACTAAGTTGCGGAGGGCCTCCCTAAGTAGCTGAGGCTGGCCGCGAACCCAGATCCTCCGGTCTCAGCCTCCCAAGTACTGGGATTACAAGTGTGCGCCACCATGTGCAGCTGAATCCAGGGACATTCTACCTCCGAGCTACACCCCCACACTAATTTTTATTCCACCTGTTGGAAGACTGCTTTAGAATATCTTACATAGCAAGGTGTGGAGGTGCATACTTGTAATCCCAGTACTTGGGAGGCTGAGACAGGAGGATCACAGGTTCACAGCCAGCCTCAGCTACTTAGTGAGGCCCTCCGCAACTTCACAAGATGAGACCAGGTTTCAAAAATAAAGTATAAAAAAATAGGGCCAGGGGTGTAGCTCGGAGGTAGAACGCCCCTGGGTTCAATCCCCAGTACCGCAAAAAAAAAAAAAAATTAAAAAATATAAAGAATAAGCCGGGCGTGGTGGCGCATGCTTGTAATCCCAGTACTTTGGGAGGCAGAGACCGGAGGATCCGGGTTCATGGCCAGCCTCAGCTCGCTCTCTCTCTCTCTCTCCCTGTCTCTCTCTCTCTCTCTCTCTCTCTCTCTCTCTCTACCTAGTGAGGCCCTCCACAACTTCATGAGAGCTGGTTTCAAAATAAAGTATAAAAAAAAATAGGGCCGGGGGTGTAGCCTCTGGAAACCACCATTCTAACTCTGCTTGTGAGTTTTACTTTTTTTTTTTTTTTTGCGGTACCAGATATTGAACCCAGGGGCGTTCTACCTGTGCGCTACACCCCTGGCCCTATTTTTTTATACTTTATTTTGAAACTGGGTCTCACGAAGTTGCAGAGGGCCTCACTAGGTAGACAGAGAGAGAAAGACAGGGAGAGAGAGAGAGAGAGAGAGAGAGCTGAGGCTGGCCGCGAACCCAGGTCCTCTGGTCTCTGCCTCCCAAAGTACTGGGATTACAAGCGTGCGCCAGCACGCCCGGCTACTTTTAAAAATTAAACATAGAAGTGATATCATAAGCTGGGTGTGGTGGCGCACGCTTGTAATCCCAGTACTTGGGAGGCTGAGCCTGGAGGATCCGGGTTCGTGGCCAGCCTCAGCCACTTAGTGAGGGCCTCCGCAACTTCGTGAGACCCTGTTTCAAAAAAATAAAGAATAAAAAATAGGGTTGGGGGTGTATCTCGGAGGTAGAACCTCCCCTGGGTTCAATCCCCAGTACCGCCAAAAAAAAAAAAAGGTGATATCATGTGTTATCTGTCTTTGTGTGCCTGACTTCTTTTTTTTTTTTTTTTTTTGCGGTACCATGGATCGAACCCAGGGGCATTCTACCTCCGTGCTACACCCCCGGCCCTATTTTTTATACTTTATTTTGAAACCGGGTCTCACGAAGTTGCGGAAGGCCTCACTGAGGAGAGAGAGAAAGGGAGAGAGAGAGAGAGAGAGAGAGCTGAGGCTGGCCGCGAACCCGTATCCTACGGTCTCCGCCTCCCAAAGTACTGGGATTACAAGCATGCGCCACCACGCCCGG
>PVJS01061403.1:0-11002 GCA_004027185.1 Glis glis | reverse complement strand
GGGGTGGGCCGTGAGCCTCTGCTCCCGCAACAAGTGTGATGAGGAGAGACAAAGAAGAGGTGGCCCTACACAGGAGCAGCCCAACTCTGAGTACACAAGCCGGTGAGCCATGGCCCCCCATGAGCAGCCCAACACTGCCCTGGAACACCCCAGAACTGAGGACATAGGTAGATGAGACATGGCCCCCTCCCCAGCGGCCCAGCACTGAGAACACGGGCAGGTCAGCCCCCGGCCCTGCCCCCAGAGACTCCTGCACTGGTAACAAGAGGTGAGCGAACCCTTGGCCCCGTCCCCAGAGAACCCCTCCCCCCTGGCGCTGGGGATGCGGGGCAGGTGAGCCCTTGGCCCCACCCCCGGAGAACCCCTCACCCTGGTGCTGGGGATGCAGGGTGGGTGAGCCCTTGGCTCCGCCCCAGAAAACCCCTCCCCCGCGGCACTGGGGATGTGGGGTGGGTGAGCCCTTGAAAATGGGAAGGAGGGAGGGGGGAGAGCCAATTGACCTGTGAGTGCATGTATACGTCAACTACCCTGAAATTCTTCAAGATGTATGATTGCAATGCAGTAATAAAAAAAAAAGAACGATCATAGACAAGATCTACTATAAAGGAAAAATTCACATGCTCCCTTTTCATCAAGGAAGCAAATAAAGCACTGTACATTTATATCGTTTAAATTGATTGTTGCTGCTTGCATAATTTCTCAAAATGACTGACGGCATTTGATGTAGAGATGAGTTTGCTCTGACAGTTATTGCAGAATAGTAGAGTAATTTCTCTTGC
Source organism: Glis glis (assembly GCA_004027185.1). Taxonomy (NCBI): domain Eukaryota; kingdom Metazoa; phylum Chordata; class Mammalia; order Rodentia; family Gliridae; genus Glis; species Glis glis. The sequence continues at coordinate 10,223 of PVJS01061403.1, read as the reverse complement.
AACCGAAAACACCAATGTTATTTGCGTGTTTAGATTGCCGTGATAACTTGGGTCTGCAAAAAAATGTAAATTGGTTTTAGAAATAAATTGGAAGCTCATTTGAAAGTGAAAGACCATTGGATGGGGGAACAGGGGTGAGTGGATAATATAAAATAACTGTCCAGGCTAGACCTGCGATGGCACATGCCTGTAATCCTAGTACTTGGGAGGCCGAGACAGGAGGCTCACAGGCTTAAGGCTAGCAGCACATGGTAATGTAGTGAGACCCTGTTTCAAAAAATAAATAAATAAATAAAACAAGACTGGGGGTATAGCTCAAAGGTAGCATGCCCCTGGGCTCAGTCCTCAGTGTCATAAGTATGGAAGGGTCCGTTGGCGTACAAGGGCATTTTCCTTTTTTCTTTATCTTGATCAGTTATTGAAAATCATGGATTGCCCAAGACATACCTATGCTTTTGGCTTCTCTCCTTCAAAATGGAACCCCCTCAGCCCGGCGGCCTGGACCATCCACTGCAGCGCCTGCTCCATCTCAGAGCACATCTAGTTCCATCTTCCCGCCCCTGCCGTGCCCCCCCAGGCCTGAGCTGAGACTCCCAGTCTTGTCCTCAGTGGCCGACAGTGCTGCAGGGAAGAGGTGCCCCAGATCTGCAGTCATCTCCAAACCCTAGCTGGGGACATATGTCACAGCCGGTCTCCTTCCTGGCCCAGGCCCGCTCAGAGGCAGGATTCACTCGGGTTTTGTCTTGTTTGTCTTTCAGCCAACATCTGCGTCTTTGGTTCTGCCTCCATCTGGGATTTCTACCCTCTGAAGAGGAATTCTCAAGGATGGTGTCTCTTCCTGCAATCCACATCTCAGCCCTATCAGTGTGTGTAAACACGGCCACCCTCATGAAGAGGCACAGAATGTGCCCTGCTTCTTGAAACACAAGCCCCCCCCCCCCAAGAGCTTCTGTTGTCCTCCAGAAAGACAGAATCGGTGATGGCTCAGCCGGACATTACCCCGGGCACCGTGCTACCTGCCCCCGGGACCCCTGCCTGAGAACACACCACCCATCCATCCGGACTCCTGGGACACCAGGACTACCCGAGAGTCCTCTGGTGATCTTTAGCCTGACACATTGCCTAGGCTTCTGCCCTCTCTATCCCAGTTTATTCTTTTCTGTGTGTGCGTGTGTGGTACTGGGGATTGAACCCAGGGGCGTTCTGCCTCCAACTTACACCCCCAGCCCTATTTTATTTTTTATTTTGAAAGAGTCTCACTAAGTTGCCTCACTAAGTTGCTGAGGCTGTCCTTGAACCTGCGATCTTCCTGTCTCAGCCTCCCAAGTACTGGGATTACAAGCATGCACCACCAGGCCCGGCCAGTTTACTCATTTTTACTACCCGTCCTTTCTAAGGTATTAGCAAATCACTTGCCTGAGTGACTACTTTAGTTCATTGAGCCAAGGGTGAACCCTGGGGCCTCCCTGCCACTTCCAAGAGCCCTCCCTCACACTAGGGCACATCTCAGCAGGTCAGACTCTCAGCCCCACCATCCTCTTCAATCTGTAGGTCTCACCCCCTGGCCTGACCCTGCTTTCCCTCCAATTACACCTCCCTCCCCCTTCATGTGCAGGACTGAGCGGAGCCAGGCTCCAGCCATAGGGCAGGGCTGCCTTGCCTGGTCTTACAGCTGATCACATGGCTGCCATACCCCAAAGAGTCTTAATTAAAGGTAATACAGAAACGGAGAGCATGTGCCCTACCTAGTTCCTGGCAGGCTGTCCTTGCTCCTGTCAGCTGAAATGGTCAACATCTGACCCGTGATATCTTCCCTGTGCCCCTGAGTTTGACCACAGGATGGACTATACTGGCTGGAGGGGTGGTCTGTGCCATGCCCATCTTGCAGTGGGTTCAACTGATAAACACTGGTGCTGTGGTGCAGATGTGGGTTGGAAAAGAATTTCCAAGACAAGGAATAGAACTTCAGCCATGTTTGTTTAGGAAAGCAAGAAATACATATTGTAGGGGGAATGTGGACCCTCTCCTGAGTGAGAGAGACCGGCCTCCTTTGTAACTGGTGAATATGAGAGATCATGGAGGGCGTCAGTCTAATGAGCTTGTTTCCTTTGACCGTGGAACACAGAGCAGGCGATGGTGGTCTGGTTCTTGTCAGAATCTTCGGGCTGACGTTATCTGGTGGATGGACAGCACTTGGAATCTCCAGGTTAACATCATCAGTGGGCACCGCCCCACTGGCCCCTAACACTGGTGAGCTGGGATGCCCCGGTGGCACTGTAACACAGGAGCAAGTTTGAAAGTCACTCTCAGAAGGGGCTGAGGCTGCTGGCTGCTCCTGCCCACTGCCAGCCGGTCAGTGGACAAGACCAGCGGGGAGCACTGCACCCCAGGACCCCTTCCCTGCAGCGCCTGCAGGGACCACACCTGAGCTGAGGTGGGAGGGTGATCAATGAGTTTTTAGATTTAAAATGGAAGTCCCTCTTGCCTTCTCTGCTTGTCTCCTTTCTCTTTCTTTCATATCTTCTATCCCACTTCATTTCCCCTTCCCTTGATGTGTAGAGCATGGTTTCCCTTTTTCCACGCCTAGGCAAGGCACCACGACTGGCTCTAAAGGGGTCACTGTGCGCTGTGGGCAAGCTGAGAGCCCCAGACATCAACACTGACAGGGATCCCGGTGGTCAGCTACGGGCAGCTGCTGGCCCAGACCCCTCAGCTGTGTGTGCAGCAACCCTCCTGCAGCCGCCTCAGCCAGGACCGTGTCGGCCCCGTCTGGTAGAACTGCGGCAGGCTGCTCCAGCCCACGGGCGTCATCAGAGGGCCTTCCTGCAGGTCCTGTGATGCAGGCGGTGAAGCCCCTTTCGCTGAGAGCTGCAAGGTGCCGTGACTAAACTGTTGAATCTTCCCCATCAGGACTAGGCTGCTGTGAGTGGAGAGGTCAGATGTGGCCAGGAAGGTCACGTGTCTATTGACAGACAGAGCTTGGGCAGGACAGGCTCTGGCACAGGTACATCATGGGGAGAAGGCCCAGAGTAGGAAGCAAGGATTTACAAATATGGAAAAATGGAAAAAGAAAGGAGAGAGAGGAAGGGAGTATGGAAGGAGGGAGGGAAGGAAAGAGGAGGACCCAGCAAGGAGGGAGGAGCTGCGTGGTGCCCAGGGTTAGCCTTTAACATCCAGGAGCTCTTCTCTCACGTCAAGCTACACTAACTAATAGCCTATGTGTGTTTGTTTTAGTATCGTATTAGAATGACTGTGCTTTCTGCCTTCGAATACAAAACTATTTTCCATTTCTAGTTGCCTATGATCTGAGATGTTAAGCAAAGAGAAAAGAAAAAGTACCTGCTGTGTGTGGGTGGAGAGGGGCGTTGGTACTGGGGGTTGAACCCAGGGGCATTCTACCTCCAAGCTACACTCCCAGCCCTTTTTATTTTTTAATTTTGAAACAGGGTCTCTCTAAGTTGCTGAAGGTCTTAATAAGTGGCTGAGGCTGTCCTTGAACCTGCGATCCTCCTGTCTCAGCCTCCCAAGGACTGGGATTTACAGGCATATACCATCATGCCCAGCAGTACCTCCCTTTTAAAGAAGACTTTATCACAGATCAGAAAGTTAGACAATGAACTTCATGGTTTTTTTTTTCTTGTAAAAATACTTTAAATCCAGAATAAGATATATTAAAGGAAAAATGAGCACATTGCCCATCTGTACTCAGGAAGTAGCTGATTTCTCCATGAAAAGTCTGGATGGTGTTCAAGGCATTGATAGTTGGGTTTGAGGCCACCATGCTGCCACTGAATCACAGAAATTTTATCAATAATTGGGAATATTTATCTTATCCCAGTGGAATGAAGCAAAGGAATAGAATTTACTCATGAAGTGTGTAGAGACATTCAATAGTGTCTTCAAATCACCTTGACCATGATTTCTAGTGTCTTCTATTCATCCTAATATGGAAATCTGGGTGTGCGGGGTCATTCTCCCAGATTTCCTTAAAGAAGCAGCAACATTAGTAATTGGAATAGCGCGAGAGCGTCAGCGTGGCACTGATAGCTGTGAGTCTATCCCAGCTCAATCTCTGTGGGCATGAAGATGATTCTGAGTGGGCCCGAGTTAATTCGCTCCATTTTAATTAGAAATAATTAAGTCTGAATTAAAGACTGAAGAATTTGAGAGTGAGAATGTATTTCCCAGCAGTTAGCCCATTTTATGAATGATGTTGAGTTGTCCATCAGGAACTGCCTTCCACCCATCACGGGGTCCCGGGCAGCTGCAAACAGGACTAGTAGTAAACTCCACAGACCCTGAGAGAAGCCAGCCTCCACCTCTGTTGATGATTAGACAATGTGCAGTTAAGGCTCTATATGACTCTGCACCTGGAAAACGTGACCATAAACCAACAAGCTCTATCTGGAGAATAGAGCTGTTTTTCTTAAAAGAAAAAAAAAGAATATTTGTGTAGAACAAGGCAGAGAGCCCTACTAAAAAATACATTCCCCATTATTTGATACCCCAAATTTACCATTAGAAATATATTTTGTTTTAAGCTGACTTGGAGGCACACACCTGTAATCACAGTACTAGGGAGGCTAAGACAGGAGGATTGAAGATTTGAGGCCAGCTTCAGCAGTTTAGTGAATCCCCTCAGCAGCTTAATGAGACCCTGTTTAAAAATAAAAATAAAATAGGGCTGGAGGCATGGCTTACAGATAGAACACCCCTGGGTTCAATCCCCAGTACCACAAAAAAAAAAAAAGGAGGAGGGTAAGAAAGAGAAAGAAAGATCACTTTAAATGTCACAGTGTGAAGCTGACTAGATTTAGAGTCGGACACCTGGCTTCTAAAACACAGGGGCCACAGGCAAGTCCTCAAACTTTACGGGGCTACAGTTTCCTCATATGCAAAGTGGTGATAATAAAATTTACCCTACAAGCTGCACGGGGTTGTTTTTGTACCCAGCTCTATCTCTCGACGTCCTGCACAGTAACCAGACTTCCTGCCAGCAGCCCTGAAAGAGTGCGTCCTCCCAAGCTCCTCTCCCTGGTGTGTCTTTTTAAAATGATTGTTTTCTCTGAAACTTCTGGAATCCCTTGTCACAGTTTGGAGTTCCTCTAAATAACCGCTTCGTCACCAGTGAGCATTCCTGCGACGACCAAGGGGAGAGTCTCTGCTGACCTTTCTGAGCCAGTTGGTCACTTTGGTTTTTTTTTACGCCCAGCCTTGATGACAGCCCTCTTTGGCGAAGGAAAAACAGGTGGTGTGAGCCTAACTATCACTCTGCGGTCCTCCCTTTCTCATTTCCCTTTTTTGTCTTTCTAGTCATGCTTTATTTGCATTTCTACCCCACCATTCGAAGGAGCTACCATTTCTGCTCTCTCACACCCAGCGGAGCACTTCCTTTCCCCGGGCGGGCAGCTGTTGGAATGGAAATACTGTGGGCTTTCTAAGGCTGCAGGCAGTTCTAATCCTGGCTCTGGTATTTCTGAGCTCTGTAATTAACAGTGACTTCTCTGAACTCCTATCTCCTCATCTGTGTAAGCGGAAGTCATATCTACTTCACAGGGCTCTTTGATTAAAGGAGATGATATGTGTGCATCGGAGTCATACAGGGTGATCAATAAATATTGATTTCCTTGCTCCGTTAGGGATGTTTTCTTCTGTTTATTCTTTACTATGTCTTACTTTCGTTGTGAGATGCTTTAACATTGAACTTCCTTACACCTTCCCTTCCGGGTCTTCTTCCTACCTTCAACGTCTTCTCTCAGCCCTCGGGCTCCTCAGCTGAATGGGCCAGTACAGGAGCTCTTGTCTAGAAAGCCTAGGTCCAAAACTCAGATCCTCTGCCTCAGCTCCCACCAGACTCGTCCCGATTGCCCTGCTGACCCGGGCTGGCCACTGGGCTCACTGCCTGGATTGTGGTGATGGTCAATGTCAGCCTGTCTGTAAATAGCCTCGTAGAGTCGACGCCTGTGCACTCCCTGGTCATTAATGTTGGCTCTATTCTTTGTCTCCCCGGATCATTATTAAATCTTGCTCTTTCCTTCACATTCATTGTGAATGATTTGCCTTCATGTTCTTCTAACCTCAAATTTCCTCTTTCAGATTAACTTTTCCCCTTTCTGCCAAATTACTCTCTCGCCTACACACTTATTACAAAACCATTCAAGGGTCATCAGTTCATTACAGATTTGCCAGAGGACACTTTCTTAAATGTTAATTTTTTTTATTCCTTTTAAGGTCTTAAGGTTGTGTGCTAGAGCTATATAAGGATAACACAAGGGTTATTTTTATGTTGTTGAAGCTCCAACTATCTCTTCCCCCCACTCTGGTCACAACACTATATAATCCCCTTCTCTGTTCGGTTACATGCCCCCACCCCTTTCATTTGGGGCCATCCCTTTTGTGTTTATAACCGTTTCTTCTCAATGTCTTACCTCCTCTTCTACTAATTCACCTTTCCCTAATCAACCTGGACTGGTCACTTCAACTCATAATCGACTGTATTATTAGATCTACCCAACATAAGAAGAAACAGATGTTACCCAATGGCCTTGCCATAGATCATGAACACACTAGTCATACATGTAAAATCAGCCAGCTGCCAAGTTGTTCTAGTCTGATATTCATAGAACATGATTTTGATTTTTTTAATTTTCTAAAAAGTAGATACTCAATGAGGAATAGAGATTCTCTAAGAGTTTGGTAGAGATTCAGATAACAATCCCAATACAGTTTCCCATCTATAAAACCTGCTCTATTTGGGGGTTCCATAGATTATTTTCTCTGTCATTTTACTGTCATGCCTAATGTCCTTACTATACACTATCATTGCTGTACCCCAACCTCTGGACCCAAACCCCACTTCTTCGTAACACAGTTCTGGCCCAGGATCTGCTGTGGTCCTTTGTTACTGGACCCAATTCTATTTTGCAAAACTCAAACCCTTAATCTGCTTGCCGATCATATGCAAAACACAAAACACTCCACTAAATTCATAACAACAGCTCCCAGTCACTGAACACATAGTAGGTATCAGGTTCTGGGCAAAAATGTCTTCAGACTCTAATCTCAGATAATCCTCATAGGTACCATGTTTATTCCTATTTGAATAAAATTAGAAAACCCAGAGACGTTAAGTAACTTCCTCAAGATCACTTAACTAGTCATTCCTCAAGGTCGTTTAACTTCTGTCTGACCTCCGAGCTGCCTTCTCCCCGCTCAGTGCTCCCTTCAGAGGGACTGATGGGGGCGGTAAGGAGGATCCCCTGGGTGCTCCTCAGAGCCTCCCAGGGCCCTGTTCTCTAGGACTTCAGGCACCACACTCAACTCGACACTGTTCTGCATGTGGAAATCCTGCCTTTCATCTGTAGGCTATTTTTCAGTGGCAGGACATGCTAGGCTCTCAATATGCAATGGTGAAGAACACGTGCAGTCTGTCCTCAAAAAGCTCCCTGCGGGGGAAAGAAGCCTGGCTTTCCAGATCAATGTGCGGCAAGCTGCAGAAAACCTTCACAAACCCTGCCACCTTTTGACACTTCAGGGACCTCAATGAAAAATGGAAAAATATGGAAGCTGGCCTTTTGCTATCACCTTCTTGAGCAAGTGCTCAGGTTCAAGATAGGTGAGCTCAAAGCAAGGTTTTTGCCATGCATCTGCTCCAAATATAACCAGCAAAAAAGCAAAGGCTAGAAGCCTTCCCGAGGCTACTCCAAGTTCTGCCACAAAAGGCGCCCCTTTCTGAGCCTCTTCAAGGAGACCACAGGTGTCTGCAGTGTTGGGTTCTCTGCTGCCGGGCGGCTTCAGGAACCCCAAGCTCTTCTGAGTCTGGGCTGTTCCACCACTAGGGACAGAAGCTTCTAGTTCTCACAACTTAGACTTCACTGTTGGGACTCAGTTTCGCCACATTATTCCTGATGATGGAGTCCGCTGGGGTATCAGCTACTTGGCCCTCAAGGAGACCCAGTACCTAGAGCTCATGGACGCTCGTGCTGCCCCAAGGTAAGAGTCCAGGAGCCCCACTGCTATCTAGAAGGCTGAGCCTTTACAATCACACTGATTACAAGTTTTTTTGATAATATTTCCCGATAAAGCAGGGCTCAGAATGGCGTTGCCATTCGTTCTTGTGTTTATTCACTTACATACACACATTCATTAAAAAAATACTTAAGTACTTAGCGTGTGGCAGGCACCGTTCTAGGTGCGAGGAAACAGCAACACAGAAGTTGCCCTGGGTGACTGCTCCTGTGGAACTCAAATTCCACTGGAGGGAACGGAAAACAAGCAAACAAGTCAGTAGATAAAATAGTTTAAAACAGTGACAAGTACTTGGAATACTTCAATAATAATAGTAATGATGATGGTAATAATACTTCAAAATAATGATGATGATGATGATATTAGCAGCTAGCCTTATATAGTACTTAATATGATCCAAGAAATATGCAAAGTACTTTCCATATATCAGCCCTATGAGGGAAGTGTATAGTGACACTTGTATTTGACAAATGAGCAAGTTGAGGCATGAAGAGGCTGAGTAATTTCTCTGAGTTCATAGGAATAAAGGAACGCAACAGAGAGCAGCACTGGAAGGGTGGAGACCACCTTAGCTAAAACAGTCAGGGAAGACTTCTCTTAGCAGATAATATTCCAGCTGGAAGCGCAAGTCATCATTCCTCTTGGGGGAAGAGCATTCCTGGCAGAGGAAACAGTGTGAAGGCCCTGAGGTAGCTACAACATAGGAATGTCTCAGGAAAAGAAAGAAGGCCGGTGTGACTAGGACAACGAGCAAGGCAAAGTGTACGGGGGCTGCAGCCTGCTGACCCGGGGCCGGACTGGGCACGGGCAGAGCTTGGGCTTTCTTCTAAGGGCAACAGGAAGATGTTGAAGGGTTTAAGATGGAAAGCGACATGATGTGACACGCATTTGCAAAGTGTGACTGGCTGGCTCCTGGATGGCAGAGCTCTTTGGAGTGGAGGCAGTAGAGAGAGGAGGTAGGAGGCCATTGTAGGGATGCAGTAGAAGGGAGGGGATAAGAATTGTGATGGGCGCCAGGCATGGTGGCGCACGCTTGTAATCCCAGTACTTTGGGAGGCGGAGACCGGAGGATCCGGGTTCGCGGCCAGCCTCAGCTCTCTCGCGCTCTCTCTCTCTCTCTCTCTCTCTCTCTCTACTTAGTGAGGCCCTCCGCAACTTCGTGAGACCCGGTTTCAAAATAAAGTATAAAAAAATAGGGCCGGGGGCGTAGCGCGGAAGTAGAACGCCCCTGGGTTCAATCCCCGGTACCGCAAAAAAAAAAAAAATTGTTATGGTAGCAGGAAAAGGATGGATTCAAAATACACTTTAGAGGCAGAGTTACAGCATCTGCTGTTGGATTAAAAGACAGTAGAAGCCGGGCGTGGTGGCGCATGCTTGTAATCCCAGTACTTGGGAGGCTGGCACAGGAGGATCGCAGGTTCAAGGCCAGCCTCAAGCAATTTAGCAAGGCCCTCCTCAACTTAATGAGACCATGTTTCAAAATAACATAGGGAGGGCTTGGGGTGTGACTCAGAGGTAGAATGCCCCTGGGTTCAATCTCTAGTACGAGAGAGAGACAAAGAGAAGGAGGAGGAAGAGAAGGAGGGAAAGAGAGGGAAAATAGATAATTTATAATTACCGTGGTTTGGGCCTGACATAGTGGCTTGTGAGAATCAATTGTTAAATGGTCAAATATTTTAATTGTTAAACCCAGCCATGATTAGAAATTAAATTATATAAATTGGCAATTCAATAATTTATATTAAAAGGAAAGGTACTACATACTCTAAACTTATCATATCCTCATTATTTTACTTTTACTACATTTTAATGGTAGCTGTGATTCTGAGGTTATTTATGGCTACATATCTGGTTGGTTGGAATATGACATAATGTCGCGCATCTTTTCTATGTTCAATGATGTCCCATCAATAGCTTGAACTCAGTCATGCTGAGAGTATTTACACCGTGGAAAGAGGCAGATGCTATAAATCAGGGCTTGAATTATTTTGTTGATTGTCTAGAGTTAAGAAAATGATTATGGAAATGTTAATAATACCAATTAGACTTGGAAGTGTGTGTGTCTGTTGTCACTGAATTAGGCATAGCACAAAACATTGAGAAAAAATTCTTCCACTATTCAAAAGTTTTATATAATGTGGCATCTCTCCTCCCTCCCCACCCTCTCCTCCCTCCCCACCCTCTCCTCCCTCCCC
>PVJS01061402.1:0-11001 GCA_004027185.1 Glis glis | reverse complement strand
CTGGCCGCGAACCCGGATCCTCCGGTCTCCGCCTCCCAAAGTACTGGGATTACAAGCGTGCGCCACCACACCGGGCTCTATACTTTATTTTGAAACCGGGTCTCACGAAGTTTCGGAGGGCCTCACTAAGTAGCTGAGGCTGGCCATAAACCGGGATCCTCTGGTCTCCGCCTCCCAGGTACTGGGATTACAATCGGGCGCCACCACGCCCGGCTATTTTATTCTTTTATTTTGAAACAGGGTCTCACTAAATTTCAGAGTCTAGCTGTGTACCTGTGATCCTCCTATTTCAGCCCTCCAAGTACTAGGATTACAAGCATGCGGTTTAAACTTTCTTAGTATGACTAGATTTGACAAAGATCTTTATAGTACAATGAACTTACATTTAATTATTCATTTGTTCAAAAACTATTGAATGTTCCAAGATCCATGCCTTGTGCTAGGCGCTGGAGGTAGTGGTGAGCGAAAGTAGACACACTGTGTCTAACTTTATGTACCTTATGTCCTAATGGAGGTGAAAGATGTTGATTGTACAAAAATAAACTTATAGCCAGGTGTGGTGGTGTATGCCTGTAATCCTACTACTCGGGAGGCTGAGACAGGAGGATCATAGATTCCAGGTTGGCCTCAGCAAGTAGTGAGACTCTCATCAGCCTAGCGAGACCCCCAAAGTAAAAATAAAATAGGACTGGGGGTATAGCTCAGAGGTAGAATGTCCTGGGGCCCAATCCCCAGTACCACAAAATAAATAAATTAATTAATTAAAATAAAATTGCAGCCAGGCATGGTGGCTCACGCTTGTAATCCCAGTACTTTGGGAGGTGGAGACCGGAGGATCCGGGTTCGCGGCCAGCCTCAGCTCGCTCTCTCTCTCTTTCTCTCTCTCTCTCTCTCTCTTCCTGTGTCTGTCTGTCTGTCTGTCTGTCTCTCTCTCTCTCTCTCTCTCTACCTAGAGAGGCCCTTCGCAACTTCGTGAGACCCGGTTTCAAAATAAAGTATTAAAAAAAATAGGGCCGGGGGTGTAGCGTGGAGGTAGAATGCCCCTGGGTTCAATCCCTGGTACCGGAAAAAAAAAAACATAATATTAAAAATATAAGCTGGGTGTGGTGGCGCATGCTTGTAATTCCAGTTGTTGGGAGGCTGAGACCGGAGGAGGGATCTGGGTTCACACCCAACTTCAGCTACTTAGTGGGGGTATAGCTCAGAGGTAGAATGCCTCTAGGTTCCATCTCCAGTACCACACACACACAAAAAAAGAACTGGGTAACAATCTGTTGCTGAAAATTAGAGGCTTAATTTTTCATTGACTCCCTTAACATTTTTGTATTTGTGCTGATAGTAGGAAAGAACTCAGGAAAGAGAAATCAGATAATCATGGTCACAGATGTCTTATATGTTACTCTTTTTTTTCCTAGCTTGAAGTATATTTGGACTCCTTATGTGTGCATATTAGCTGCATTTGGTGTATGTTCTCCAGAACTTTGGATGACACTTTTCAAGTGGCTTCGCCTAAGAACTGTACACCCAGTATTTTTGGTGAGCCATTGTTATTTTGTTTTAAATATCTGTTCCTCTTCCAGTTATATAAAATCAAATGCTACAAGCAGACAGCACACTGAATACAATTGAAATAGCCTGACTAAATCACATAATGACTTACAGGTGGAAAAATAGGTCCTATGAAAAACATTTTTATAATTTCTAATTAATAAATTCAATGCATTTCAGTCTATACAACTTAAAAAATAAAATGTAAAAATTCAAGTGAACTAATAATGCAAGAAGCCATAAGAAGTTAATATTCTCATTTGTTCCTAACTGTTCTTCTTGAACTGGGTGTGATAACACATCCCTGTAATCCCAGTACTTTGGAGGCTGAGACAGGAGGATCACAGGTTCGAGGTCAACCTCCGCAACCTAGTGAGACCTTGTTTCAAAATAAAAAATAAAATTAGGGCTGGGGATGTGGCTCGAGGTAGAATGCCCCTGGGATTCAATCCCCAGTACAAGAAAGAAAAAGAGAGAGAGAGAGGAAAAGAGGAAGGAAGGAAGGAAGGCAAGCTAACTGCTCTTCTTGGAGCAGAAAGAACTTAAATTTTAACTTTTTAATTTTTTTTCTTGTTTTATAGTACCAGGGATTGAACCCAGGGCCTTGCACATACTAGGCAAGCACTCTGCCACTGAGCTACATTCTCAGCCCTGTTTGTTTGTTGTTGTTTTTTGGGTTTTTTTTTTTTTTTGAGACAGGGTCTTTCTAAATTGCCCAGGCTGGCCTTGAACTTGTTAGGGCGATCCTCCTGCCTCAGGCTCCCAGGTAGCTGGGTCTAGAGGTGTGTGCCACCATCCCATGCTCAAAAAAATTTTAAGGTAATGTGGTGATGTTATTTATTTATTTATTTTATGGAACTGGTGATTGAACAAGGGACACTCTACCCTCAACCCTATTTTTTCTTTTTATTTTGAAATAGGGTCTCACTAAATTGTTGAGGCTGGCCACAAACCTGTGTTCCTCCTGTCTCAGCCTCCCAAGTACTGGGATTACAAGTGTGCACCACTGCACCCAGCTTGTTGTTACCTTGTTTTGTTTTTTAAGTTGCTGAGGGCCTTGCTAAATTGCTGAGGTTGGCTTTGAACCTGCAATCCTCCTGTCTCCGCCTCTCAGGTACTGTGGTTAGCTTTTCATGTAGCAGTTCAGAATTCTTTCTAAGCTCTTCATAACATAAATCCCTAGCAAACTTTGCAAATACTGATTTGCAGTTTGAAATATTATAAGCATTTTTTTTTATGTTCTGCCTTAAATTTATATAGTAAATACGCATCTTTCACTTTACCTCCAGCTTGGTATGTTTGAAGCTCATTCATCTCACCTCATCTTACTTTGTGAACTAGATTCCAAGATGACTTCACTTTCCCTTATTGAAATGTTTGTAACTGTAATGATATTTGATTGGTCATAGAATCAGTGCTAGTACCTCTAAGAGTATACTCTAAAATATATTTACCTATACTTTTTGCTTCAATATTTTAGGCTCTTATCCTTAGCATGGCTGTGCCCACTATAATAGGTCTCAGTTTATGGAAAGAGGTAAGAAAACCTGATTTTTATATTACTAAAATGTACTTTATCTGCAAGGTAATGATAAATTTATGTATGTTGGTAGGAAGCCTATATTAAGACACTATTCTAAGAAAGTATACTATTCTTGGTAATGCTTCATTTTTTTAAAAAAATCATAACATTATTAGAATGTCATCTGAAAGCCGGGTGTGGTAGCGCACACTTGTAATCCCGGTACTTGGGAGGCTGAGACCAGAGGATCCGGGTTCGTGGCCAGCCTCAGATACTTAGTGAGGCCTCCGCAATTTAGTGAGACCCTGTTTCAAAATAAAGAATAAAGCCAGGGGTGGTGGCGCACGCTTGTAATCCCAGTACTTGGGAGGCGGAGACTGGAGGATCTGGGTTCGCGGCCAGCCTCAGCTACTTAGTGAGACCCTCCACAACTTTGTGAGACCCGGTTTCAAAGTAAAGTATAAAAAAAAATAGGGCCGGGGGTGTAGTTTGGAGGTAGAATGCCACTGTGTTCAATGCCTGGTACCGCAAAAAAAAAAAAAAGAAAGAATAGAAAAATAGGGCTGGGGGTGTAGCTCAGAGGTAGAATGTCCCTGGTTTCAATCCCCAGTACTGTAAAAAAAAAAACAAAAAGTCATCTGATACAGTTTTCTGTAGTCTAATGCCATTGTTAGTTCAATTTATAATTGGAAAAGAAATGGCTGAATAAATAGGTCTTTATATTTAAAATATTTTGTTAACTCTAAAATGTTAATATCTGTAAAATTATTTAAATTCTTTGGCTTAGCCAGGTGTGGTGGCGCACGCTTGTAATCTCGGTACTTGGGAGGCTGAGACTGGAGGATCTGGGTTCGCGGCCAGCCTCAGCTACTTAGTGAGGCCCTCTGCAACTTAGTGAGACCCTGTTTCAAAATAAAGAATAAAAAATAGGACTGGGAGTGTAGCCCAGAGGTAGAATGCCCCCTGGGTTCCATCCCTAGTACTGCCAAAAAAAAAATTCTTTGGCTTATAATTTAACATGAAGCTAATTGCCAATAAACCTGCCAATTATTTTACCTGAAATTTGTTACTTATTTAGTATGTGTGTGCATGAAAGATATAACTGATGATTAATTGCTTGGTAATGATGTTATTTTTTTAGTCCATTCAGTGAATTAACCATAAAATATATTGTTTGGATCAAAAAGAGTGAGCAGGTCACTGAAAGAACAAAGAGATCCATAACATTTTTGTCTTTGAAAACAGTATTATAGTATTATTTGCCTTAAGTTATTCTTTTAGTCTTTTGAAATACTTTAAAACAATTTTGAACTTTCTAGTTACTTACATACACCTTTGGGGGATTTGTTTTGCATTTTAGTTTTTTCCAAGATTAAAGACAGAGTTAATGGAACTACAGGAATTCTATGACCCAGATACAGTGGAACTTATGACCTGGATAAAGTAAGGATTGAACTTCCCAAGACTATTGTTCAAGCTATTAACTAATCATTGCATGCTATCTAATGGATTCAGGAGAAGTAAATTAATTTAATACTTTTCTGAATTTTCATAAAACTCAAGAATTTTATCCTGTGATTTTAGAGATATTTAGATTTGATTGTCTTTGTAATTCTAATTTTCTAATGAAACTCACCTCCATGGGTTTGAAAATACAACATTGATATGTATGAGAGTAGAGATTCCCAGTATCAAACACCTGGAAAAGTGGAATAAAAAGAACAAATATCCTTTTATTTAAATAGTGAAAAGGATGCTTCTTTTGCTGTGGGTTGAAGGTTAGTGGACAATAGATTGCTGATCTTCGTAACCAAGGAATTTAGATTTTAGTGTCTAAGAGGGATAGCGGATGTGGTCTTGAGCCTCTGGAACCAGAAAATTGGAACTAAGGACCCCCCCACACACACACATATACATATAACTTATGGACTCTCAAAAAGCCACACTGTCAATGAAAGGATCAAATAATAAAATAACCACCAAGTGGTAGAAAAAGATGGTAAGAAAGCATCTCCCTCTTGGCTTCAGCTCTTTGTCAAAAAAGTTTCCCCTCTGAATTTATAGTACTAGATCTGAATTCACATGGGTTTGTGGTTTGTAATTTTACTTGTCTAATCCAGGAAATCCCAAATCAACAAATTGGCATAAAAAGTGGTCCTGGGTTTGTCTGGGATATCAGGCCACGTAGGATCTCATAAATAAAGATTCATGAAGGTACACTCTAAAATTACAAAACACATGAGTAAACAATTCAACACAATAAGTAGCTATTATTTGTGATAAACTGCAGAATTAGACCTCTACCAGTTTTTAATAATAAAATTTATGTTGTTTCACTTTTGCTGCCTAACAGACTGTGACAAACTTGGTGGCTTACAAGCAATAAACATTTTGCACAGTTTTGAGGTCACAGGTGGGGACAGTGGAGAGAATTCTCTTGGTCTGGCCCAGCTCAAGTGAGACTGGATAGTCTGGTATGGGCTCTTTCACATTTCTCGATTGGTTACGTGTCAGCTGAGGGCAACGTATTGATTCAGCTGTATATCTAATGGATTGTTGTGGCCTTGTTCATAAGGAAGCAGTTTTATAGTTCCCAAGGGCAACAAGGGAGGGCAAGCTTCAGTGTCAAGCATGTTTTAAGTCTGTGCCTACATTATGTTTGTTATTGTTATATTGGTCAAAGTAAATCACGTGTCCAAGACCAGCCTTCCCTCCATGACCCTGGCTATAGCGAAAGGAATTATTGTGGTCATTTTTGTAATCAATCTACCCCATGGATAGAGACTATGAAATAACTACATTGAAATTATTAAAGACCTAAATGAAGAAAAAACATTGAAAAGGAATGAAATACTCAAAAAAGGCCAGGAAAAAGCAAAAAGAGTTTCTAGAAATGGGGAATCAGCTTATAGGATATATAGAAATGAGAATGTCTTATTATAAGGTCATATTACTGTAACGACACTCCCTATATGAATAAAAGTTGTTTTCTTTAGATCACCCTTAACTATTGCCCATTAATACTTTTCGTGAGTTGTATTTACAACTGGAGAGCACTGACTACACAACCTTATGTCGTCATTAACAAAAGAGGAAGGAAGTTCAGTCTATGTGTGTGATTTACCACAGTATTTTCAAAAACATAGCAAAGGCCTCAACAACTGGATATTGGACATTTGGACATTTATCTTTGGTTCAGTTCTGTCTATGTCTGTTTCCTCACTACTGAGTGCTCCCTGAGCAGTGGCTAGGTGCCATCTCTTTATTTCCAGAACTTGGCTCTATTCCTAGAACATAAGTGGGTGCTGAATGTTGAGTACATGGAGTGAATAAATGAATGGAGGGAGGGCTGGGGTTGTATACAGTTCAGTGGTAGAGTGCTTTCCTTCCATGCCTGAGGCCCTAGGTTCAATGCCCAGCACCACAAAAGAAAGTAAGTAAATAAAGGCATAAGAACTGCCCTTTGTGCCGGGTGTGATGGCGCACACTTGTAATCCTAGTACTTGGGAGGCTGAGACAGAGGATCACAGGTTTGCGGCCAGCCTCAGCAACTTAGTGAGGCCCTCCGCAACTTAGTGAGACCCTGTTTCAAAATAAAGAATAAAATAGAGCTAGGGGTATAGCTAGGAAGTAGAATGCCCCTGGGTTCAATCCCCAGTACAGCAAAAAAATGAAAAGAAACTTAAGTGTGTTATACATTGTAAGTTATCTGTTATTTCAAAATCAGTATAAATCAGTGATCTTAATTGTATCCTTGCCTTTTCACTGTAAATCTTTTGGTTCTTTGCAGAAGGCAAGCTCCAGTTGCAGCTGTGTTTGCAGGGAGTCCACAGTTAATGGGCACGATTAAATTATGCACTGGATGGATGGTAACAAGCTTGCCACTTTACAATGATGATGATCTTCTCAAGAGAAACGAAAATGTAAGGCATTTTAAATGTCCATTGGGTCTCTTTTACAGCACTCTGTATTTTAGTACTGTAGTGATGCATGTTTTAGGAAAATCCAAAGTTTTATAAAAGTTAATTAGCAGCCGCGTGTGGTGGCGCACGCTTGTAATCCCAGTACTTTGGAGGCTGAGACTGCGGGATCCAGGTTCACTGCCAGCCTCAGCTACTTAGTGAAGTGAAGCCCTCCGCAACTTAGTGAGACCCTGTTTCAAAATAAAGAATAAAAAAATAGGGCTGGGGGTGTAGCTCGGCGGTAGAATGCCCTGGGTTCAATCCCTGGTATTGCAAAAAAAAAAAAAAAGTTATATAGCACTTAAAAACTAAAGCTAGCTGGGCATGGTGGCGCACGCTTGTAATCCCAGTACTTGGGAGGCAGAGATCGGAGGATCCGGGTTCGCGGCCAGCCTCAGCTACTTAGTGAGGCCCTCCGCAACTTCGTAAGACCCGGTTTCAAAATAAAGTATAAAAAAAATAGGGCCAGGGATGTAGCTCAGAGGTAGAAAGCCCCTGGGTTCAATCCCCGGAAACCGCAAAAACAAAAACAAAAAAAAGAACCTAAAGCTAATTAACTCTTCTTTTTTTTTGTGGTACTGGGGATTGAACCCAGGGGCATTCTACCTCCGAGCTACACCCCCAGCCCTATTTTTTATTCATTATTTTGAAACAGGGTCTCTCTAAGTTGTGGAGGGCCTCACCAACTAGCTGAAGCTGTCCTCGAACCCTGATCCTCTGGTCTCAGCCTCCCTAGTACTGGAATTACAAGCGAGTGCCACCACGCCGGCTTTTTCTTTATTTTGAAAGAGGATCCCCCTAAGTTGTGGAGGTCCTCACTAAATAGCTGAGGCTGGCCGGGAACCTGCGATCCTCCTATCTCAGTCTCCCAAATGGGAGTACAAGCATGGGCCACCACGCCTAGCTATATAGCATATTTAACTAAGAGGAAACTAAAAATTAAAGTATTCTTTGTTTTATAAACAGTGTGGATATATTTCTTTCTTTCTTTCTTTTTTGTGATATTGGGGATGGAACCCAGGGGCATTCTACCTCTGAGCTATACCCCAGCCCGATTTTATTCTTTTATTCATTTTTTTTTTTTTGGCAGTACCAGGGATTGAACCCAGGGGCATTATACCTCCAAGCTACACCCCCAGCCCTATTTTTTATTCTTTATTTTGAAACAGGGTCTCACTAAGTTGTGGAGGGCCTCACTAAGTAGCTGAGACTGGCCGCGAACCTGTGATCCTCCTGTCTCAGCCTTCCAAGTACTGGGATTACAAGCGTGCGCCACCACACACGGGTTTATTCTTTTATTTTGAAATAGGGTCTCACTAAGTTGTGGAGGGCCTCACTAAGTAACTGAGGCTGGCCCTAAACCTGCGATCCTCCTGACTCAGCCTCCCAAGTACTGGGATTACAAGCGTGTGCCACCAAGCCTGGCTTTCTTTCTTTCTTTTCTTTTCTTTTTTTTTTTTTTTTTTTGTGTGTGATAATGGGGATAGAATCAAGGGGCATCCTACCTGCAAGCTACCCTCCCAGCCCTATTTTTATTTTTTATTTTGAGACAAAGTCTTACCAAATTGCTAAGGGCCTTGCTAAGCTGCTGGGGCTTGCCAGGAACCTGCGATCCTCCTATCTTAGTCTCCCAAGTACTGTGATTACAGAGGTATGTCACCTTGCACAGCAGCATTAATATATTTTTCTAGGAAAACATTTTAATTTTCCCCATAGTATCAAGGGAACTGATGTATAATATTTCAGAAAGGAAAAATTTCCTTTGAAAATATCATTGTTCTCAAATTGTTGCAGGATGGCTGTCAATTAATGTCTTGGTACACTTTGTTTTTACAAGCTGATTTTTGTGTGTGGTCCTAGAGTTTGAACCCAGGGGCATTGTACCTCTGAGCTATATCCCCAGCCCCCCCCCCCTGTTTTTTATGGTACTGGTGATTGAATCCAGGGGCATTCTATCTCCAAGCTGTACCACCAGCCCTATACTTTTATATTTATTTGGAAACCAGGCCTTGCTAGGTTGATGAGAGTCTCACTACTTGAAGAGGTTGTCCTTGAACCTGCAATCCTCCTGTCTCAGCCTCCCAAGTACTAGGATTATAAGCATGTATAATACACCCAGCTTCCCCGCCCTTTATTTTTTGTTTTGAAACAGGGTCTCACTAGGTTGCTGAGAATCTCTCTCTAAATTGCTGAGGCTGGTCTGAAACCTGCGGTCCTCTTGTCTCAGCCTCCCTCCCAAGTACTGGGATATAGGCATGTGCCACTATGCCTGGCTCCCAATATATTTTTTTTGTGTGTATGTGGTACTGGAGATTGAACCCAGGGGCATTCTACCTCCGAGCTACATCCCCAGCCTGATTTTTTATTCTTTATTTTGAAACAGTGTCTCACTAAGTAGCTGAGGCTGGCGCAAACCTGCTATCCTCCTGTCTCAGCCTCTCTCCCAAGTACTGGGATTACAGGTGTGTACCACCATGCCTGGCTCCCAGTATTCTGTTTTTCAATTTGAGGAAATTTTATATCATTTTAAAGTACTCTAAGCATAACGATATAGAGATTAAGAATGCAGACTCTTGAATTAGAGTATCTGTACTGGAGTGCTAGTCTCCTGTGCATTAGCTTTGTGGCATTTAGTAAATTACTGAATCTGGAAATGATGACCACCTACTTGTGAGAATTAAGTGAGATAGTGTACTATGTCTGAAATATAGTAAAAAAATAAAAGTTAGCTATTATTATGTTTCATTGTATTCTGTTAAGCTGTAGTTGTCTAAACGTGCATATACATGTACATGTAGTACAAAGAGGAGTTCAAACACAGGAGTATCAGTTCTGCCTGCGGAACTCTAGGAAGTCACCATAAAGGTCATTCCCCTTCATGTAGTCCTTGAAGGTTGTTTAGAAGCTTGTTTGGAAAGGGAATACATGATTCCAGGCTGAAAAACTAACATAAGCCAAAGAATTTTTATGACCATGAAACTAGAAAATAAAACGAGGCCAGATTCTGAAGGACCTGCAATGTCATGCTAAAGAATTTAAATTTAGACTTATCCTTGAAGTAGTTGGGAGACATCAAAGACCTTTAATACCCTTGGTAGTAGAATGATTAGATCTGTTTTAGAAAAATTATGGTCACCGCAGAGAGAGCCGATTGAAGCAGGTAGGAGAGAGATCAGAGATGGGGAAATCTACATGAGGGCAGTTTACCTGAGAGGCAAGAGCCATCTCTGATTAGTATTTGCTATCCTTCAAAGAGATAGAGTTGCGCCAGGCATGGTGGTGCACTCTTGTAATCCCAGTACTTGGAAGGCTGAGACAGAAGAATCACAGGTTTGTGGCCAGCCTCAGCAACCTAGTGAGGCCCTCCTCAACTTACTGAGACCCTGTTTCAAAGTAAAAAATAAAAAATAGGGCTGGGGGTATAGCTCAGAGGTAGAAGGCCCCTGGATTCAATTGCCAGACCACAAAGCAAACAAACAAAAAAACCCCAAAGAGATAGAGTTTAGAGTTGCTTTGGCAGAATATAGATGGCATGTTTCTGAACTTTATTTTTTGTGCACTTCACCAACTATGACTTTGCTTTGTTTTTTGTGGTACTAGGAATTGAACCCAGAGGCATTCTACCTCCAAGCTACACCCCCAGACTGATTTTATTTCTTATTTGGAACAGGGTCTCACTAGGTTGCTAAGAGCCTCACTAAATTGCTGAGGCTATCCTTGAACCTGCAATCCTCCTGTCTCAGCTTCCCAAGTGCTAGGATTATGTATTAGACAGGGTTCTCTAGATTAACAGAATACACAGAATGAGTATATTTGAAAAAAGGGATTTATCAGATGGGCTTACAGTTTGAAGCAATGTAGTCCCAGGTTCTGACTGCACGTGGAGAGTCAGAGGAACCAGTAGCTGGTCGAACAGTCTAAGAGCTGGAGTCTTAGAATCGGAGCAACCACTAATTCAGTCCCAGTCCA
>PVJS01061401.1:0-11001 GCA_004027185.1 Glis glis | reverse complement strand
TACTACAACTGACCTTCTCAATTGGAAACACCATACTTCCTCTTATACTGAAAAGCTGCAGGCCCTGGCCGGCCTCCTCCAATCAATCTTCCAAACGCACAATCCTACTTGGCCTGACTGTTCTCAGCTCCTGACTCTTTTCAATACTGAAGAAGGGTGCCACATTCTGTAATCAGCAGCCCACTAGACCACTGGGCTGAAGAAAATGCCCCAGCCAAAGCCCTAAACTCCCAGGCTTATGCTCAATAATGTTTCATGACAACAAACCCCCACTGGGATCCAAATAATCCTGAAGACTAGCAAAACTGGAGGCATACAGAGAGACTCTCCTCCAGGGACTTCGAAAGGGGAACTCCAAGGCCACAAACATTGCCAAGGTCAGAGAGATTGTTCAAAAGCCCTGGCACTTTTTAAGAGCGGTTGTGTGAGACTTATTGCATGTTTACTCCATTTGATCCCAAGTCATCTGAAAACCAGCAAATGGTTAACACAGCCTTCACTAGTGACATTCGTCTTGAGCTACAGAACCTGGAGGGATTTGCAGGAATGAATGCTTCTCAACTCCTTAAGGTAGCAAACAAAGTCTTGGTTAACTGACACATCAAAGAGAAATGGGAAGCAGATTGGAAAATGTGACAAAAAGGTGACATCAACGAGGCAGCATGGAGTACAGTGCTCCATGGCAAACCTAACCAAGAACCAGCTGGATGGGCCCCTCAGTCCTGATGCCCAAGGAAAAGAGAGCTCCTCTCCAACATGACCAGTGTGAATTCTGTAAAGAACGCTGGGCACTGGAAAAACAAATGACCTCAAAAAGGTTGAGGTCCCCAAGAGAGGCCATCAGGCTCCTCCCCTGCTCCTCTTCTGGTAGTTAGCCAGGCTGTTTTGTTTGATGACTGAGGGGGCCATGGTCTGAATGACATTGTGTGGAGGGGCACAATCTCCGGTTCAGTGCTGACCTCTCAGCTGATTTGCTTCCTCTGATATGTTGATGGCCTCCTCCTTGGACATGGGACTCTTGAAGGCCAAAGGAATTGACCAGCTGCTCACCCTCCGAGAGTGCTGTGGTTATAAAATCTTTAAGAAGAAAGTCCAGTTCTGTCAACAAAAAGTTAAATATCTAGGGTTCACCATCCAGAAAGGGGAAATACTAATGAAGGCAGGATGAAAAGAGGCAGTCCAAGCTATTCCAGTGCCCACCAACTGGAGGGCCCTTCATGAATTTCTGGGAGCAGTAGGTTTCTGTTGCATTTGGATTCCAAATTTTGCTGTCACAGCAAAAGCCCCTTTATGAATCTACAAAAGGAGAAGATAAAGACCCCTTTGTATGGGCCAAAGAGAAGCAACAGGCCTTTCAGCAACTCAAAAGGCAACTGCAGACCACCTCCACCCTCAGACTCCCAGTCCTAAAAAAGTCTTTCACCTTGTTCATATCTGAAAGGAAGAAAACCAACAAAGGTGTCATCATGCACTGTAGAGGGCATCAAAGAGGCACAAGCCACAAGGTGCAAGGAAACTCCAAGGCCAACAGTGAAGCAAAAAGGGCCAACCAGAAGCTCCTTATAATGCCTGACCACTTGCTGGTGTCCCTACTCTTTCCCTGGATACCTGACCATGCCCCCTCCTATGAGCCCCAAGAGTGAGAGTGGCTAAGAGTAGAAAAGGCAGCAGAAACCTCAGGAAAATGGAAGCTACTGCCTGATAACCTCATAACCATTCCTTACAATCTTGGGCCAATTATTGTGCAGGAGGCACATGAATCTCACATCGGGTGAGAAAACCTTAGAAAAGTTTCTTGGCCAGTGCTATTACATACACCACTTGGTAACTCTAGCAAAGAAAGTAGTGCAGCAATGCATGACCTGTAGCAAAACAATCCTAAGCAAGGACCTGAACTCCCTCCCGGAATATAGGCTGTAGGAGCAGCCCCATTTGAAAGTGTACAAATTGAATTTTCCAAACTGCTAAAATGTAATGGATAGCAACACCTTCTAATCATAGTATATACTCAGACTGAATGGGTAGAAGCATACCCCTGCCGGACAGAAAAGGCCCATGAAGTAACATGAACCTTACTCAGAGAAATTATTCCCAGATATGGACTGCCCCTACACATAGGGTCAGACAGTGGACTGGACTTCATTGCAGAAGTCTCCCAGAATGTGGCAGCATCCTTGGATGTCCCCCGGAAGTTGCATTCTGCAGATAGGCCACAGAGTTCAGGCAAAGTAGAAAGGATGAACAGAACCATCAAAACTGGGTTATAAAAGTCGTGTCAGGAAACCTAGCTAACTTGAGTCCAAGCCTTACCCTTAGTCCTGCTCAAGAGATGTACTCCCACTAAGAGAACAGGGTGTTCTCCCTATGAAATGATGTTTGCTCAGCCCCCTACTGTCCTCCAAGGGCTTCCAGGAAGGCTGCATGAAATAGGAGAAATAGAAGTTCATAGACCTTTGAGGGAACTGGGAAATGTCACTCATGACCTACATAAATGGGTGCTAGATAGATCATCAGTTAGTTTAACTATCCCAATCCATCCCTACAAGCCCAGAAACTTAGTTTGGGTTAAGGAGTGAAATCAAGCTCCCCTTAAGGCAAAGTGAAAAGGACCCTTTACTGTTATTCTTACCATGTCAACAGCAGTAAAAGTCGAGGATATTGCAGCCTGGATCCATCACAGTCACCTGATGCCAGCAGCCACAGAGCCAACAACCCCAGAGATGACTCATTGGACTGCTAATGGAAAACCTTGGACAGCCAAACAAGTTAATCCTGAAAAAGACAACTTGCCCTACTCCAGGCACACCTAGAAGCAAAATTGTTCACACACAGTGGAAAGTTGAGGAGCATCACATCTCATGCCACAAAATCAGACTCTTAGTTTTTATGCCATAAATGCTCTTGGATTGACTTTATTAGTGGGGTTTATGGTGATCTTAATTTTAGCACTTAGGTGTTTGCCCAATTTGACTTTGCATTACTAGGATGAGGAAACAATAGGCTGCTTTTGTCCTATGGGAAGGACTATTAGAGTTGCTGCAGCCAGCCTTTACAATCTTTACCATTAATGTAACCAAAACTAGCAGCAAGTTCAAAGCATGTCAGATTATATCTTGTGGCAACCCAAAAAACCCAACAACAACTCACACAGGCTGACAGATACCTTTTCCCTGAACCAGGTTCAGGTTACATTCAGACTAGGCCCTATCCTAGTTGGGACAATGTCTGGTGGACCACCAAATATCAAGAGTAAACAGTCAATATGGAATGGGTGACCCCATCATAAAAGCCTCTAACAAATAAGATTCACTTTACCTAGGTAATTCCTCCTCAAGTGTATCAAAACAATCAGCATAATCCCCTGCTGTTAACTATTGCTAACCCCAGTACAATAGACCAGGAACCAGTAGTAGCCTCTAGGGCCTACAGGCTAGGAGCAAACATCTCTGGTAAAGATCTTGTAGTTGGTTCAGATTACAGTTTATTGAACCATATAGCCCTATAGCCCCACCAACCGGGACCCTTCCTCCTGTAACTTTCAACCAAATTTCATTATGGGAGCCAAAAATGATCCAACCAAAGTAACTATAAAGAGATGAAAAACCTAAAATAGACTTTGGAAATATAAACTGGGTTTGGAGACACAAGCATGTGGCTAAAGTGTGTTAAATACTCTGTAAATGTTACCAACAAGGCAAATTGCTATGCATGTGCCACCGGCTGGCCACAAGCACAAATTGTTCCTTTTCCTTTGGGGTGGAGTTCAGCCGAGGTTGGTCGGATGCTGCCTCATATTGTGTATCGGGGGTTATTCCAATGAGTAATAGAAACCTCAATAGCTAGAAGGGACCCACCTGCATATACCACCCTTATGGCTCTGACTAAAAATAATCTAAAAAACTGAGAATTTCTTGTTAGGCATATTGAGAAGTCTCAAAAGGAAGGAATAAGGCAGGAGCCTGGCTATGTACTTGACTATGAATCTTGCCTAAAAGCCCAGGGACAAGATAGAAGATTAAAGCTTTCTTCACAGGCCCCCTCTCTAAGGTGAACAAAGCAGGGTCTCTCCCAGCAGTTAAGACCACAAGATAAGACAGCTAAGTCTAGCAAGATGGGGCCACCCAGTCCCAACCACATGGAGCCCAAGATGGCACCACCCAGTCCTGGCCATGTGGAGCCCAAGATGGCACCACCCAGTCCCAGTCATGTGGAGGCTAATACAGGAAATCTAGCTCAGGAAGCAGAAATGAAACCTTATCCGAGCCCCCATATTGGTACCCCTGTCTGCTATTGATCCAATCAAAACCAGTCCCACAGGGGCTATATGATCTGTATGATGATGCCATTCAAGGATCAGACCCGGATTTTGTGCACTGAGCCTCACCAGTGAATAAAGAGACCTGCTTTATTCTACTCCAGCTTCTGTTTCTTGTCCTCCATGGGCCATGCCTCCTGCAACAGGAGATGAGACAGGAGGACCACAGGTTTAAGGCCAGCCTCATCAGCTTAATGAGACTCTGTTTCAATATAAGACATTAAAAAAGGGCTGGGCATGTAGCTTGGATGTAGAATGCCCCTGGGCTCACCAAAAAAAAAATAAAGAAAAAGAGGAATATGTTAATTTCTAGGGTTGCTATTTTAAAAATACCACAAAATGAGTAGCTTAAAACAACATAAATTGTTGACTCATAATTCTGGAGGCTAGAAGTCTGAAATCAAGATGTTGGAAGGTAGTGCTCCCTCTGAAAATCATGGGCCAAATTCTTTCTGGCCTGCTCCTGGTTTCTGGGGGAGGTCACCCATGTTTCTGTTCCTCAGTTCTCGCTGCTCATCCAGTGCCACTGCCATCACATGGCTCTCTCCTGCATGTTCTGTGCCTTTACATAGCTTTCTCTTCTCTGTGTCTCTATCTTCCACTTAAAAGAACAGCTGTCATTTTGAACTAAGGGTATTCCCTAACTCAGAGTGACCTCACCTTAACTATGTCTACAATGACCCTTTGTATAAGTAAGTTTACATTCTGAGGTACCAGAGGTTAGGACTTCAATGTAACTTTTTTTGGGACACAGTTCAATCTATAAGAAGTAAAAAGCTGATGTGAACTGTGCTTTCCAGTTAGTTGTTTGAGTTTTTATCTCTGTCATAGTTGTATGCATATTTCTCAGTTGTTTCAGCATTTTTGAATGAGTGAAGATAATTAGCATACAAGCAAGAACCCCCAAAAGGGCATACCTTTCTCTCTAATCTGCTTACAGCATTCTTTTTGGGGGGGAGTACTGGGGATCTAACCCAGAGGCCATCTACTTTTGAGCTCTTTTTATTTTATTTTATTTTTTATTTAGAAACAGGGTATTGCTAAATAAGTTGCTAAGGCAGCAATCCTCCTGTCTCAGCCTCCCAAGTACTGTGATTAACCACTAAACTGGGTTGCAGCATTCTTTAATTCCTCAAATGTATCTTGTTTCTCCCTCATAACCACCCCAACTCTCTACTCATCTCCTCTAGCAGCATTGGGCCTGCTATCTACTACTTTATTGATTGAGATACTTTTACCTCTCCATCTAATGAAATCCTACTCATTTTTCAAGTCTCAGTTTAAGTCATTTTTCAAGTCTTAGTTTAAGTATCTCTTTCTCAATAAAACCTATAATTTACAAATTTGATTGAATTCCTTTCTTGTAAGGAATCCATGCATAAAGTTCCTTGGCATAAGAACCATTATATCTATATGACATTAAATAATAACTAGAATTATTAACTAATTTCTATTTCTCCCACTTGTCTGAAATGTTCATAAGGGACTTGTTTTTGATCACTATGTTAGCACCAGTGACTAGCAAAAAAATTCCTGATGTGCCCCAGGTAAATATTAGTTTAATGTATAGAAATAAATGTTGAATTATTTTTGCTTGAAATATTTTTCTATTGTTTGTGTTAAGTGCATTTTGAAATCTGCCTTAAATGCATTTCGGAATAAGATGGAGCAGAAGAAACAAGAAAAGAAAGAATGAGAAGGCAAGAGAATAAGCAAAAATAAAGAAGAAGAAGCAGGAGGAGGAGGAGGAGGAGGAGGAGCAGGAGGAGGAGGAGGAGAAAAAGGAAAGGGGAAGGGAGAAAGGATGGTGGAAGAAAGAAAAAAGGTGAAAGAAAAAGGAAATTGGAAACCTACTAGGGCATAGTGAGCCATGGCTCCAATACCATATCAAAAAGATAAGAAAAATTGCATAAATATGTCGTGTTTTCACATTTTGAATTCTTTTTTATGTGTTTACCTTCTTCACCTGCATGTAATTATATATTCTATACATTTAGGAAGAAGACAATTGCTATAATTTCTGTAATTTTAAATATGTTCCTGGGTGTGAAAATAGTACATCAACTTAGATAAATTACAAACAGATACATATGTATGTATACAAAAAGGAAATTTGGCAAGTTAGATTTAACAAATGTAACATAAAAATATATTTCACATGCATATATGACAACCACTCAATGCTCTTTGGTCACTTGGTGTATTTGTATATATTATCATATCAGCCTTGCCCATTCTTCCTCTTTTTCTCAAGCTAAAAACACTGTTTGGAGGGAAGATTAAACCTTCCCTTATTACTGTAGGTTTACATGATGCCTAGTCTATACTTTGCACGTAATTTTACAAAAACATTTTCATTTTCTGTTAAAAGGAGTTTTACATAAAGTATATATGGTTGTTACTTCTACTTTGGTTTTTGTAATGTTTCTTAGTCTCAGCATTCTCCTATATAAACTCTTCAATATCTTCTTATTGCATAATCAAATCAGGAAACCAGCCCTGAAGCATCAAAGATCTGTATTATCTTGTTTTTTCCTACCTTTCTGTGCTAATTAGAATGATCAGATTGAGAATGGCTTTTTCTCTATTCTTCCTAGTACCAGCTTCACATTTGCCTCGCTGTTTCCTTGGGTTGTGTGGTTTTGCTAATACGGTCTATTTTGTCTAAAAGGTTAGAATGGTTTAGTTCTTGTGATCCAGAGCTGATCTCTTTAAATTGTATGTTTGACGATATGTGTTCTCTTTCACATACTCTGCTCCATTCGGTTGTACACGTCCTCATATACATGTCACTCCATTCGGGAGTGTATTGCCTATGTAACACAACCTATGCTTTCTCTCGCACTCGCACGCATTGTGATTGCGTCGCATCACGTTTGGGCGTAATGCAACCGGTCCCTTGTTTATACGTGTGGTATGGTGATTGTATTGGACAGGGTTCACTGGATTCACAGAATTCACAGGAGGAGTATATCCCTTGAAGAAGGGATTTATCAGATGGGCTTACAGTTTGAAGCAATGTAGCCCCAAGTTCTGACTGCACGTGGAGAGTCAGAGGAACCAGTAGCTGGTGGAGCCGTCTAAGAGCTGACTGGAGTCTTAGGATCGGAGCAACCACTAATGCCGTCCCAGTCCACGACGGGAAGATCAGGAAAGCTCCTCGGAGAAACGATGGTGAAGTTTCGGTTCGAGGGGCTGGAGGCCGACGCGCTCCGACGAGAGCAGAAGATCAAGAAGCTCTTGAGAGAAACGGCAAAGTTCCAGTCCTATGAGCCGGAGGCCGGCGAGCTCGGGCGAGAGCAGATGCGTTTTCTTCGCAAAGAGCCGCGCGGCACTCTCCGCGGCTTCTCCCTCGTTTATCTAAGTCCTGCACCTATCAAAATGCTGCTGCCTACATTCAGGGCGGGACTTTCTGTTTAATCTGCAGTTACATACCCAAAGTCACATGATCCTGGGTGTGTCACGATCAGGTCAAGTTGACAACAGGATTGACTATCACAGTCTAGCTACGATGATCCGCGTCTTAACATTGTAGCCCTATGTCATGTATTAGTCCACACGTTATCTCAGAGATCTCTCCACTCTCCTTCCTATTATATTATCTGTGTACCACCATACGTTTCAGGTGTATTTCGTGTATGTGGTGAAGCATTACCTGCAATGATGTATATTTGTAACACTGTGTGTACCTTAGGAATGAGATCATTCTCCCTCCCACGCACC
Organism: Glis glis; assembly: GCA_004027185.1. Classification (NCBI taxonomy): domain Eukaryota; kingdom Metazoa; phylum Chordata; class Mammalia; order Rodentia; family Gliridae; genus Glis; species Glis glis. The sequence continues at coordinate 2,963 of PVJS01061401.1, read as the reverse complement.
TCTGCTAAATTTTGTGTCGTGGGATGCCACGTGTGGACCACAATACATTTGTGGTCTATTCTGCGTGTAGGGTTGCATGCTTTAGCTCTTAGGGTCGAGAGCTGTGAGGATCAATATCTGGAACCGTGTATGTATGTTACCTATTAGATATTGCGTTCCCTCACCCACATCACTCCCTTCTGTTGTAGGTGCTCTTGCCTGTGTGGAACAATACATTTCAAGTCGATTTCTGCGTGTAGGGTTGCCAGGTTTAGCTATTATGAGCTACAGCTGTAACGTTGTATGATTCACAGTGTAACGTTGTATGATTCTCCTACACACATCTCTCCATTCTGATGTGTTTTTTTCCGCGTTACCTATGTGATGCCATATATTTCGGGACTGTGTCAGGTATCCCAAGGTGTGTACAGTTTAGCTACGATGACGTATCGTTGTATCACGTTACACATCAGTTATGTTTTCCATCATGGGCTCTTTCCCTCAGAACCATGGCTCCGTTCTTCGGTGTGTACTACAAGGCATTTCGGGTCTTTTCCTGGGGTGCGAGTTATTGCTATTCCTCATCATTGTGTTTCTGCGGTCTTTGAGATGATACTTTCTTCACAGACACATCACCTCTTTTCCCCAAATCTCATTCTTTTTTTTTTTTTGGTGGTACTGGGGATTGAACTCAGGAGTTCTAACTCTGAGCTACACCCTCAGCCCAAGTTACTTTTTATTTTCAAACAGGGTCTCACTAAGTTGCTGAGGCTGGTTGTGAACCTGCAATTCTCCTGTATTAGCCTCCCACCCAGAAAGTTTCTTTACAGGCTCTTTGCATGGCATCTCTCCCTTCCTATCTATTAGGGTCTTAGTTGTAGTTCACTTCCATAGAGCAATTGGCCTTAATTAAACCCAGCTCCTAGGTCCCCAACTACATAGATTGTTTCTCATTGCTTTCACAATACATAAAGCAATCTGGAATTAGCTTGCTCCTTGATTGCATTTGTTGATTTTTTTTGTCTTCCTGAAGTAGAATATAATCTCAATAAGGGCAATGATTTCATTATACCCTCATTTGGTCATTGAAATATGTCCTTATGTTTTATTAACAGTCCCTTCAAAACACACAGCTTTATTCCCATACTTGTGAGTGTGGACTGGATATAACAACTTAGTTCCAATAGATTTTTTTTTTTTGCAGTATCGGGGATTGAACCTACGGGCGTTCTACCTCCAAGCTACACCCCCGGCCCTATTTTTTATCCTTTATTTTGAAACCAGGTCTCACGAAGTTGCGGGGGTCTCACTAAGTAGCTGTGGCTGGCCACGAACCTGGATCCTCTGGTTTCCACCTCCCAATTTCTGGGATTATAAGTGTGCGCCACCATTCCTGGCTTCCTATAGATTTTTTTAAAGTAGAAATGATATCTTAGTCTGTTCAGGCTGTTGTAACAAAGTACCATAGACAGGGTGGCTTTTAAAGAACAGAAATTTATTTCCCAAAGTTCTGGCAGTGTGGAATTGCAAGATCAAGTCACTGGCATGTTCCTTGTCTGATGAGGGATCACTTCCTGGTTTGAGGATGACAATCTTTTCATTTTAACCTCATGTGGCATAAGGGATGAGGGATCACTCTTGGGTTTCTTTTATAAGGACACTAATTCTATTCTTGAGGGTGATAAGCTTATAAGCTTATCACCTTCCAAAGACCCCAGCTCCTGACAACATCACATTGGAGATTGTTTCAACATGTAAACCGGGTGTGGTGGTGCATGCCTGCCTGTAATCCCAGTACTTGGGAGGCCAAGACAGGAGGATCACAGGTTGGAGACAAGCCTCAGCCATTTAGGGACACCCTCAGCAACTTGAGATCCTGTTTCAAAATATAAAATAAATAAAGGGTTGGGGTATAGCTTGGAAGTAGAATTACCTTGGGTTCAATTCCTAGTACCAAAAAAAATAAAAGTTTCAACACATAAACTTGAGTAACACAAATATTCAGTCTATGGCAGAAGATAATGTGGGACTTCTGAAACAAAGTCATAAAAGGTGAAGCAACTTCCTATTCTCTCTCTCTCTCTCTCTCTCTCTATCTCTCTCCCTCTCTCTCTCTCTCTCTTCGATAGTTCACCTTAAGGGATAGCAGTTGCCATGTTGTAAGCATACTCAGTCAGAAAATAGAGAGACCCTGTGGTGAGCAACAGAAGCATCTGGGTTAGGCAGCTTTCCATTGATGTGACAAAATATCTGAGAAAAGCAACTTAAAAGGAGAAAAGATTCATTTCAGCTCAGGGTTTCAGAGGTTTCAGTCCATGGCTACTTACACCCATTGCTTTGGTCCTGTGGTGAGGCAGAATATCATGGTGGGTGCATGTGATAGAGGAAGTTTGTTCACCTCATAATAGCTGGGAAGCAAAAAGAGAAAGAAAGGGGACTGGGGCTCCCATTTCCCCTTCAAGAACACACTCCCAATGACCTAACTTCCTTCCAGGAGCCCCCACCTCCTAAAGGTTCCACCATTTCCCAATAGTCCAGGCAGGCACTGTGGAAGACATTTAAAGTCCAAACCATAACAGGAACCATCTTGGAAATGAACCTCCAGTTCTTACCAACATCCTGACTGTGAATTGTCAACCACATCAGAGACTCTAAGCCAGAAAAACCCAACTAAGCCAGTCTCATTCTCTGAGCCCCAACAGAGTACTATTTTAAGGTACCAGATTTTTTTAATATATGTAATATTTAACTAATATATTCTACTATTTTAAATACTTTATTAATATGATAAATTCATTAACACAGTTGAATGAGTGAATTGATAGTCAAGCATGAATGGAATAAAATATCTAATCATGATGAATAGTGCTACAGCTAATCGATTTTTCCAACTTCAGCTGAGCTTATGTTTCTGCTCAGCAGTCCATTATTCAATTGCCTCTGTCAATTCTCTCTCTTTTTTTTTTTTTTTTTTTTTTTTTTTG
>PVJS01061400.1:0-11002 GCA_004027185.1 Glis glis | reverse complement strand
GTGATCCTCCTGTCTCAGCCTCCCAAGTACTGGGATTACAAGCGTGCGCCACCATGCCGTTTACCCTTTATTATTTTATTTATTTATTTATTTTTTTTTTTGCGGTACCGGGGGTTGAACCCAGGGGCGTTTTACCTCTGAGCTACACCCCCCGCCCTATTTTTTATCCTTTATTTTGAAACCGGGTCTCACTAAGTTGCGGCTGGCCGCGAACCCGGATCCTCTGGCCTCTGCCTCCCAAGTACTGGGATTACAAGCGTGTGCCACCACCCCCGGCCTCCCTTTATTATTTTAAAATAGAGTCTTGCTGAATTGCTTAGGGCCTCGCTAAATTGCAGAAGCTGGCCTCCTGTCTCGGCCTTCCAAGTACTGGGATGGCGGGCATGCGCCACACAGACTGCAAAGACCCTTCCGCTCTTGGTCCGCTCTCGGTGGGAGGTGCTGAGCGGTGCACATGGGAGGTGGAGTCACCGCTGGTGTCCCCTGTCCCCTCCAGGCATGTCAGAGCGGGAGCGGCAGGTGATGAAGAGGCTGAAGGAGGTGGTGGACAAGCAGCGAGACGAGATCCGCGCCAAGGACCGGGAGCTGGGCCTGAAGAACGAGGACGTGGAGGCTGTGAGTGGAGGCCCGTCCTCCCGGCTGTCTCATTCTTGAGGCTCTGTAGGGTGGGTGGCATCCTTGGGGTGCTCAACCTTGAAACAGCAGCTGTGGGGGGCCCTCAGCAAGTCGTCACTGGACAAGCAGGAAGGGACATGGCCCGCCAGTGACCTGTCCCCTCCACATTCGGGGAGGTCCCGAGGCCCCATTGGCCTCTGCCATGACCCGAAGCTCCCCCAGGTCGCCCCCTCTGTGCCCCTGGGAGAGCCGGCTCCTCAGGGTCCAGGAGCCCGTACAGCGTCCCTGCCCAAATTTTTAAAAAGATGCCTTTTAGTTGGGTGAGGTTGCACACACCTGAGATTCCAGTACTTGGGAGGCTGAGGCAGGAGGATTGCAGGTTCCAGGCCAGCCTCAGCAATTTAGTGAGACCCTGTTTCAAAATAAAAAATAAAGTGGTGGCGCACGCTTGTCATCCCAGTAATTGGGAGGCAGAGACCAGAGGATCCGGGTTCGCAGCCAGCCTCAGCTACTTAGTGAGGCCCTCCACAACTGAGTGAGACCCGGTTTCAAAATAAAGTATAAAAAATAGGGCCGGGGGTGTAGCGCGGAGGTAGAACGCCCCTGGGTTCAATCCCCGGTACCGCAAAAAAAAATAAATAAATAAAAAAATAAAAGGAACAAAGAAAGAAGATGATGTCTCTCAATTCATTCTTCTTCCATCTGTTGGGAAATTATTATAGTATATTGATTCTAATGAGACACTTAGCTTCCAACTGACATAAAATTATCTTAGTAAATATACAAATTGCCGGGCGTGGTGGCGCATGCTTGTAATCCCAGTCCTTGGGAGGCGGAGACCGGAGGAAGATCTGGGTTTGTGGCCAGCCTCAGCTAGTTAGTGAGGCCTCCGCAACTTCGTGAGACCCGGTTTCAAAATAAAGTATTAAAAAAAAAAATAGGGCCGGGGGTGTAGCGCGGAGGTAGAACACCCCTGGGTTCAACCCCCAGTACCGCAAAAAAATAAAATAAAAATAAAAATAAAATATATACAAATTGCCCACAGCTAGCCAGGTGTGGTGGCACACTCCTGTCATCCCAGAACTTAGGTGGCTGAGACAGGAGGATCACAGGTTCAAGGCCACCCACAGCAATTTAGTGAGACCTTGTTTCAAAATAAATAATAAAATAAGGCTAGGAGTATAACTTGGAGGTAGAACACCCCTGAGTTCAATCTCCAGTACCACCAAAATAATAATAATAATAATAATAATAATAATAATAGACTGGGGTATTGCTTAGAGATAGAATGCTTCTGGGTTCAATCCCTAGTAACAACAACAACAAAATTTGCCCAGCTCTGGTGTCAACAGAGTCAAAAGGACATGAATAAGCCGGGCGTGGTTGCACACGCTTGTAATCCCAATACTTGGGAGGCCGAGACCGGAGGATCCGAGTTCGCAGGATCCGAGTTCGCAGCCAACCTCAGCTACTTAGTGAGGCCCTCCACAACTTAGTGAGACCCTGTTTCAGAATAAAGAATTAAAAAATAGGGCTGGGGGTGTAGCCCGGAGGTAGAATGCCCCTGGGTTCAATCCCCAGTACCACACACACACACACACACACAAAAAGAACATGAATATATAGACCTCTGCATTCAAACCAATCCAGATGTTGTCTAGCATGCATGGGACACCTGCGGGTGGCCGGCCCTTGCGCAGTGCTCACCTGAGCAACTGTACACAGCAGCCCTGCGCGACGACCTTCCTCTCTCTACAGCTGCAGCAGCAGCAGTCCCGGCTAATGAAGATTAACCACGACCTCCGGCACCGGGTCACGGTGGTGGAGGCCCAGGGGAAGGCCCTGATCGAGCAGAAGGTGGAGCTGGAGGCGGATCTGCAGACCAAGGAGCAGGAGATGGGCAGCCTGAGGGCGGAACTCGGGAGGCTGCGGGAGAGGCTGCAGGGCGAGGTCAGCCAGAATGGGCAGGAGGAGCCGGAGGTGAGTGCATGCGCACAGGGTGCGGTGGGTGTGGGAGGGTAAGTCTGCAGGCTGGCCGCAGCACAGAGAGAGCACGCTCCTGACCCGAGGACACACAGCTGGATAGAGGCAGAGATGGGCCTGGAACCAGCTCAGTGCTGGTCCCGGGGCACCTGCACCATTCATTCATTCATTTAAATCATTGTTGATTGAGGCGGGCATGGTGACACGCTTGTGATCCCAGTACTTGCGAAGCCGAGACAGGAGGACCTCAGGTTCAAGGACAGCCTCAGCAAGTAGTGGGACTCTCATCAACTAAGCAAGACCCTGTTTCAAAAATAAAAAAAATAAAACCTGGCATGGGGGCGCACGCTTGTAATCCCAGGACTTGGGAGGCTGAGACAGGAGGATCTCAGGTTCGCGGCCAGCCTCAGCTAACTAGTGAGGCTTCCGCAGCTTTGTGAGACCCAGTTTCAAAATAAAGGATAAAAAATAGGGCTGGGGGTCTAGCTCAGAGGTAGAATGCCCCTGGGTTCAATCTCCGGTACCGCAAAAAAAAAAAAAAAAGAATATAAAATAGGGCTGGAGGTGTAGCTAGGAGGTACAATGCCCCTGGGTTCAATCCCCAGTACCGCAAAAAAATAATAACAATAATAATAATAATAAATAAGTAAATAATAAACAAAGCCTGGCGTGGTGGCACACGCTTGTAATCCCAGTACTTGGGAGGCTGAGACAGGAGGATTGCAGGTTTGAGGCCAGCCCCAGCAACTTTGTGAGGCCCCCACAACTTAGTGAGACGCTGTTTCAAAATAAAAAATAAATAGGGCTGGGGGTGTAACTCGGAGGTAGAATGCCCCTGGGTTCAATCCCCAATACCACAAAAAAAGAAAAAAATTAAAAAAAGAAAGGACTGGGGGTGTAGCTTGGAGGTAAAATGCCCTGGGTTCAACCCCCAAACCTCTCACCCAAAAAAAGAAAAGAAAAAGAAAACATGTCCACATAGAAACCAGTATTATTCATAAGAGCCAAGAGGTAGAAACAACACACATCGCCATCAATTGACAAATAATAAACAAAATGTAGTCCATCCAAAGCCGGGCATGGTGGCGCACGCTTGTAATCCCAGTACTTGGGAGGCGGAGACCGGAGGATCCAGGTTTACAGTCAGCCTCAGCTACTTAGTGAGGCCCTCCGCAATTTAGCGAGACCCGGTTTCAAAATAAAGTATAAAAAATAGGGCCGGGGGTGTAGCTCAGAGGTAAAATGCCCCTGGGTTCAATCCCCAGTACCACAAAAAAAAAAAAAAAAAAAAAATGTAGTCCATCCAGACAGTGGAATTCAGTCCTAAAAAGGAATGACAGACGCCGGGCGTGGTGGCGCACGCTTGTAATCCCAGTACTTTGGGAGGCGGAGACCGGAGGATCCGGGTTCGCGGCCAGCCTCAGCGCGCATGCGCGCGCATGATCGATCGACGGATAGATCGATCGGTCTATCTCTATCGGTCTATCTCTCTCTGTCTCTGTCTCTGTCTGTCCCTCTCTCTCTCTCTCTCTCTCTACCTAGTGAGGCCCTCTGCAACTTCGTGAGACCCGGTTTCAAAATAAAGTATAAAAAAAAAATAGGGCCTGGGGCGTAGCGCGGTAGAACGCCCCTGTGTTCAATCCCCGGTACCGCAAAAAAAAAAAAAAAAAAAAAAGGAATGACAGATGCCTGCAATCCCAGGACTCGGGAGGCTGAGATAGGAGGATCACAGGTTTGAGGCCAGTCTCAGCAACTTAGTGAGGACCTCAGCAATCTAGAGAGACTTTGTCTCAAAATAAAAAATACAGAGGGCGTGGTGATGCACGCCTGTAATCCCAGGACTCAGGAGGCTGAGACAGGAGGATCACAGGTTTGCAGGCAGCCTCAGTAACTTAGCGAGACCTTGTTTCAAAATTGAAAATAAAATAGGAGCTGGGCGTGGTGGCACATGCTTGTAATCCCAGTCCTTGGGAGGCTGAGACCTGAGGATCCGGGTTCGCGGCCAGCCTCATTTACTTAGTGAGGCCCTGGGCAACTTAGTGAGACCCTGTTTCCAAATAAAGAATAAAAAATAGGGTTGGGGGCATAGCTTGCAGGTAGAATGCCCCTGGGTTCAATCCCCGGTACCACAAAAAAAGAAAATAGGGCTGAGGGTGTAGCTCAGAGGTAGAGTGCCCCTGGGTTCAATCCCTAGCACCAAAATAAATAAATAAATAAAATAAAAAATACAAATGACTGGGGGTATAGCTCAGAGATATTGGGTTCAATCCCCAGTACCACACACACACAAACACAAAAGAAAAATAATCCGGGCTGAGTTTATAGCTGGTAGACGCAGAGGTCACAGCACAGTTGTCCCCTTTGCTGGGCCAGGGTTGCCCCCAAGTGTGTTCACAGGGCCCTTTGATGAGCTCGGCAGTGGGGAATGTTCCTTGAAGCCTGGCCTCAGGGTGGAGGCCCCGGTCCAAGCTGCTGCCTCTCTGAGCCTCTGGACACGCCAGGTCGCTTGCTGGCGGCTGGGGCCTCCAGGTATCTCCCTCTAGCTGTGCCACTGGAGCTTCCAGGGACCGCAGGACGGAAGGCCTGGCTTATCAGAGATAACCCAAGCCACCTCCGTGGTCCCTCGTGGTCCCTCGTGGAATAACCCTAGAAGGGCTGCTGATCCGCCCGATTGCCACCGTGGGAAGAGCCCTCAGGCTGAGCCCGGGCTGCCCAGTGGCGTAGTCAGTGTTGGGCGGGCTCTGGGAAGGGGGGAACCGAAGCTCTCCCATCCCACCCCCGCGGCTGCAATGCCAGGAGTCGGGGTTTTTATGCACCTGGCTGGGGCTCCCCTAAGCTCTAAGGGAATCAGATCTTCCTCTCCCCAAAAAAACTGTCCCTTCTCCAGAGAGCACGACCCGCTGCAGCTCAGCGGGGACCTCCTACAGCTGTGTATTCAAGGAACCCTGGGTGTCGACGCAGGAAGGGACCTTGGATATGTCACTGGGCCATCGAGGGCTAAAGGGGACATGGGGGAGCCGGGTGTGGTGGCACACGCCTGTAATCCCAGTACTTGGGAGGCTGAGACAGGAGGATCACAGATTCCAGGGCAGCCTCAGCAATTTAGTGAGACCCGGTTTCAAAATAAAGGATAAAAAATAGGGCTGGGGGTGTAGCTCGGAGGTAGAATGCCCCTGGGTTCAATCCCCAGTACCGCAAAAAAAAAAAAAAAAAAAAAAAGAAATCCTGTAGTTTCCTTCTACTAGCTCCCAGGAGAGAAGACAGGTGTCCACTAAGGTGTGTGTGTGTGTGTGTGTGTGTGTGTGTGTGTGTGTGCACACGCGTGCGTGCGCGGGCACATAGTAATGAGGAGTGAACCCAGGGGCATTCTACCTCCTAGCTACACCTCCAGCTCTTTTTTTTTTTTGTTTTGTTTTGAAACAGGGTCTTGCTAGGTTGCTAAGAGTCTCACTACTTGCTGAGGCTGTCCTCAAACCTGCAATCCTCCTGTCTCAGCCTCCCAAGGACTGGGATGACAGACGTGCACCATGACAATGGTTGTGTCTCCCTGCTGTCCCCCCGCTGGCCACCAGCACCGATTCACTCTGAGGCTGGGTGTGGCCAGCCCTGTGGCTCTTTTGTCACCTGATCTGCCCTGTGGATGGTGTCTCCTTTCAAGTGTCCTTTTGCAGAACAGCGCGTCCTGGACTGAGGCTGTGAGGCACCTCGGCCCTGCCTCCTGGCGTCCTTGGCCTCTTGGCCGGGTGCTATACTGTCTTGGCTGGAGTCCCCTTCTCCATGTGCCTCCTGGAGGTTTTTGGGGAGTGGGTGGATGTCTGTTGCCAGCCCCTTCCCCCCACCTCCAAGCTTTCCACTGCTGCGCTGGCCTCTGTCTACTGCTCCTAGTTGACTGTGGGACCTTGCGAGGATGGCCACCTGTAGACGTGGCTGGCTCACTTGGGAGCAACTTGCAAAACCTCCCTCGCTATCGAAAAATGGGAAAGGAGCCGGACGTGATGGTGCACACTTGTAATCCTAGTACTTGGGAAGCTGAGTCAGGAGGATCACAGGTTCGTGGCCAGACTCAGCTACTTAATAAGGCTCTCAGCAAGCCGGGCGTGGTGGCGCACGCTTGTAATCCCAGTACTTTGGGAGGCGGAGACCGGAGGATCCGGGTTCGAGGCCAGCCTCAGCGCGCATGCGCGCCCGCACGATCGATCGATCGATCTCTCTCCTCTCTCTCTCTGTCTCTCTCTCTCTCTGTCTCTCTCTCTCTCTGTCTCTCTCTCTCTCTCTACCTAGCGAGGACCTCCGCAACTTCGTGAGACCCGGTTTCAAAAATAAAGTATAAAAAATAGGGCCGGGGGCGTAGCGCGGAGGTAGAACGCCCCTGGGTTCAATCCCCGGTACCGCAAAAAAAAAAAAAAACCTGTTAAAAAAAAAAAATAAGGCTCTCAGCAACCTAGTGAGACCCTGTTTTAAAAATTAAAAAATAAGCTGGGCGTGGTGGCGCACGCTTGTCATCCCAGTACTTGGGAGGTGGAGACCTGAGGATCCGGGTTCGCGGCCAACCTCAGCTACTTAGTGAGGCCCTCTGCAATAGGGAGACCCTGTTTCAAAATAAAGAATAAAAAATAGGGCTGGTGGTGTAGCCCGGAGGTAGAATGCCCCTGGTTTCAATCCCTGGTATGGCAAAAAAAAAAAAAAAAAATAGGACTGGGGGTGGAGCTCAGAGGTAGAATGCCCCTGGGTTCGATCCCCAGTGCCAAAAAAAAAAAAAAGAATAAAAAATAGGACTGGGTGTGTAGCTCAGAGGTAGAATGTTCCTGGAATCAATTTTCCAGTACTGCGAAAATTAAAATAAAATAAAAGCCAGGCGTGGTGGCGCACACTTGTAATCTCAGTACTAGGGAGGCTGAGACAGGAGGATTGCAGGTTTGAAGCCAGCCTCAGTAACTTAGACCCTGTTTCAAAATAAAAAATAAGCCGGGCATGGTGGTGCAAGCTTGTGATCCCAGTACTTTGGGAGGCGGAGACCGGAGGATCCAGGTTCGCGGCCAGCCTCAGCTCTCTCTCTCTCTCTCTCTCTACTTAGTGAGGCCCTCCACAACTTCATGATACCCAGTTTCAAAATAAAGTAAAAAATAGGGCTGGGGGTGTAGCGTGGAGGTAGAACGCCCCTGGGTTCAATCCCCGGTACCGCAAAAAAATAAAATAAAATAAAATAAAATAAAATGGGGTGTAGCTCGGAGGTAGAATGTCCCTGGGTTCAATCCCCAGTACCAAAAAAAAAGGAGGAGGAGGAGGAATGGAGAATTGCATGTAAGCTGATTCCGACCACTGTAGCCAGGTTAACAATGGTCTTAGCGAGCTTGTGAGGAGACCTGGGAAGGAACCGGGCCGATTTGCCAGGGCGCGTTGGCAGCCTGGTGCTTCAGCTCAGGGGACTGACTCCTTTACCTGTGGTTGGTAATGGAGCCCGAGCGGGCCACGTGCGCTCTGCCTGTTGAAGGCAAACAATGCACAGGTGCCGCTGGCTTCCACCTCCCGAGCCCAGCTGCACAGAACGTGAGCTGAGGCCGCCCTCGAGGGCTGAAAATAGCGCCCTTGGCAAGCTGCGTACCCGCGGGGTGGAAACCGAGCTCCATCAGGATACGGAGTGGGCGTTCGGGGTGGCAGCTGCCAGGAATTCATTAACAGCATCTCTGCCTCCTCCAGACGGAGCCGGGCGGAGAGGAGTGCCTCTCGGATGCGGAGAAGGCGGCCCTGGACCTCAAGGACCCCAACCGCCCCCGGTTCACGCTACAGGAGCTGCGGGACGTGCTGCACGAGAGGAATGAGCTCAAGTCTAAGGTGTTCCTGCTGCAGGAGGAGCTGGCCTACTACAAGAGGTATGTGAGCCGGCGTGGTGGCGCACCCTTGTAATCCCAGTACTTTGGGAGGCGGAGACCGGAGGATCCAGGTTCGCGGCCAGCCTCAGCGCTCTCTCTCTCTCTCTCTACTTAGTGAGGCCCTCCACAAGTTCATGAGACCCAGTTTCAAAATAAAGTATAAAAATAGGGCTGGGGGTGTAGCACGGAGGTAGAACGCCCCTGGGTTCAATCCCCGGTACCGCCAAAAAAAAAAAAAAAAAAAGAGGTATGTGTCCCAGAGAGCTCCGGTGACCCCGGCCCGACGGCCCAAGCCGGCTCCTTTCTGGGGTGCCTGGAGTTTTTGTGCAGTTTCCTCCTAGAAGGCGAGAGGTTCACCTGTGTCCTTTTTGGGGACCCTCTCTTGCCTAAAGCCCTTACCTACAAACTCCTGGTCCCTTCGTGAAACTTGGTTCCAGCCGCATTTGATAATTCACAACTTAGCTGGGCGTTCAATCCCCAGTACCAAAAAAAAAAAAAGATAATTCACAATTTATCAGCTGTTGGGAAGAACAGTGCAGCAAGGTCAGCACCCCCAAATCAAGCACGTTATATATATATATTTTTTGTGGTACCAGGGATTGAACCCAGGGGCGTTTTACCTCTGAGCTACATCCCCGGCCCTATTTTTTATACTTTATTTTGAAACCGGGTCTCACGAAGTTGTGGAGGGCCTCACTAAGCTGAGGCTGGCCGCGAACCCGGATCCTCCGGTCTCCACCTCCCAAGTACTGGGATTACAAGCGTGCGCCACCACACCCGGCCTATCATTATTATTATTAATTATCATTATTGTGGTACTGGGCATTGAACCCAGGGGCAATCTACCTCCAAGCTATACACCCAGACCGATTTTATTTTCTATTTGGAAACAGGGTCTTGCTAAGTTGCTGAGGCTAGCCTCAAACCTGAGATCCTCCTGTCTCAGCCTCCCAAGGACTGGGATTACAGGCGTGCGCCACCATGCTGGGCTCTACAGCATTTCTGATTCATTTCTCTCCTGCTTCTCAACTCCTTTCAGTGAAGAAATCGAAGAAGAGAATCGAATACCACAACCTCCGCCCATCGCACACCCGCGAACGTCCCCCCAGCCGGAGTCTGGGATCAAGCGACTGTAAGTGACACGCCTGCAACCCGGGGGGCTGCTCCTCATGCGGCTGACCCGGTGGTTCATGCGGCCTCTGATGTCAGCCCCTGGACACCTGCTCCCAGGTGCTTGTCCCTAACCGCAGCCTGCTGAGACGTGCTTAACCCCGGCACGGTTGGCCTACACCCCGACTTCTGGTCCATCTCCCAGTTCCTTCTGGGGTCTCTGGACTGGGAGGATGGGGAGCACCGGGGCTTGGAGGGAGGCTTGGGCCAGTGGCTGATGCTCAGGAACTTGCTTGAGTGTGTTACATGGAGTGGGAGGTGGCTCTGGGCTCTGAGCACCGCGAATCAAGATGGTGGTGGGAGGAGAGTCCTGTGTCCCAAGGGCTTGAAACCCCAGCTGTGCTATGGAATGTTCCAGGCCTGCCCCATCTACAAATTTCTGTGCTGATTCATCCATTTTGCCCAATGTCTATCCACTAAGTATTCAGTGGTGCCAAATACATGCAGAGGCAGGCCCTGGTTGCTATGGGAGACGCACAGGAGAGCAGCCAGTCCCTGTCCTCCATGAGACTTTAAGCCACTCGGTGGTTCTTGGTATCCGTAGATCCCCTCTAAGAGGGATACCAAGTTGACAAACTTTTCCTTAGGGGGAAAAATACATAGGTAAAATTTCCTGTTCAGTTTCAGGGGTTCACGGACCCCAAAAGGCCTTCAGATAGAGGGTTAAGAACTCTTTCAGGTCTAGTTAGATATCTGATATCTGCTAGAATCTATTTGCCAGCAACTGTCCTGTCGAATGTCATGTAGAAGCCTCACCATAGCTCTGGGAAGTGGGGGCACGGTCACCCCATATTACATTTAGAGCCAGGTGTGAAGCTGGGCGTGGTGGCGCACGCTTGTACTTGGGAGGCTGAGACCGGAGGATCCAGGTTCGCAGCCAGCCTCAGCTACTTAGTGAGGCCCTCCGCAACTTCGTGAGACCCAGTTTCAAAATAATAGGGCCGAGGGTAGAGCTCGGAAGTAGAACACCCCTGGGTTCAATCCCCGGTACCGCAATAAATAAATAAATAAATAAATAAATAAATAAAGCCAGGTGTGGTGGTGCACGCCTGTAATCCCAGCTCTTGGGAGGCTGAGACAGGAGGATCACAGGTTCGAGGACAGCCTTGGCAACTTAGCGGGACTCTCAGCAGCCTAGTGAGACCCTGTTTCAACATAAAAAATCAAAAGGGAGAGCCAGGCATGGTGGCACACACTTGTAATCCCAGTACTTGGGAGGCTGAGACCGGAGGATCCGGGTTCGTGGCCAGCCTCAGCTAATTAGTGAGGCTTCCGCAACTTCGTGAGACCCGGTTTCAAAATAAAGGATAAAAAATAGGGCTGGGGGTATAGCTCGGAGGTAGAATGCCCCTGGGTTCAATCCC
>PVJS01061399.1:0-11002 GCA_004027185.1 Glis glis | reverse complement strand
GGAGACCGGAGGATCTGGGTTTGCGGCCAGCCTCAGCTACTTAGTGAGGCCCTCCGCAACTTAGTGAGACCCGGTTTCAAAATAAAGGATAAAAAATAGAGCCGGGGGTGTAGCATGGAGGTAGAATGCCCCCGGGTTTAATCCCCAGTACCAAAAAGGAAGGAAGGAAGGAAGGAACCTTTGAAAATGAAACTCCAGTTATCTGATTACAAATTTAAAGGGTTTAATTTAAAACTTTTTAAAAATGTGAAGCATATGTTTCATGTCAACACCACATTTCGTAGCTCTTGGAAGTTCTAGTAACCCCTTGTAAGCAAGAGTGAAGGAGGAAGTCAAGCCTCTGCATGTGCAGGGCCTTCCAGGTGGGCTCACACGCCCGGGGGGCCAGGCCAGGGAGCAGGCCAGCCGCACGGTGACCTCCACAGACGAAAAGTGCCCCCGAGTCCCTAGTTCAGGCAGCTCTACTCTCCTCCCAGCACCCAGCTCTGGCCTTTTATTTGTTTATTTATTTTGGTCCTGGGGATTGAATTCAGGGGCATTCTACCTCTGAGCTACACCCGCAGCCTTATTTTATTTTTTTATTTTGAAACAGGGTCTTGCTAGGTTGACGGTCTCACTAATTGCTGAGGCCGTCCTCAAACCTGCGATCCTCCTGTCTCAGCCTCCCAAGTACTGGGATTACAGGCATGTGCCACCACGCCCGGCTTATTTTTTAGTTTGAAGCAGTGTCTCACTAAGTTGTGGAGGGCCTCACTAAGTAGCTGAGGCTGGTGGCGAACCTGCGATCCTCCAGTCTCAGCCTCCCAAGTACTAATAGGCAGTAGGTTTTTAGAAACGTCCTAGGCTGGCAGGGGCCAGGACTGGACAAGGAGACGGGCTATTAGGAGACAGGCTCTGCCTCTGCCCCCTCTGCCCAGGAAAGCAAAGCGAGCCCAGGAAGGGGGTTCCAGGCCCTGTCAGTAGGAATGTGACCCATCACCTCCGGGTGATGTCAGAGCAGGGCCGGGAGCCCCTCGCTCTCAGACTCCGTGTGTCCGGCCCCGCTTCCAGCGCCCTCCTCCCCCATCCATGTACTGTAATAACTAAGTCAACTGGAAAAAAATCCTGAAGAAAAGACTAAGGAAAACCAGAGCACGGGGGCAGCTGGGGCCAGGAGAGCGCGCGCACACGAGGCATAAAGGGCCATTGTGCTGGCGCCGGGCTGTGCAGGCCTTGGCAGCCCCGGAGGAGCCTCAGCGATCGCTCTCTGAGGGGGACTCTGGAGCCCAGCTGAATAAAAAACAGCTTGGAACGAGGCAGGGGAGAAGGGACTGGCAGAACCAGAGGAAAGTGGGTAAAAGAGGGGCTGGGACAGGACTGGAGGAGGCGGCTGCGGAGCCCACTCACCCCCGTCTTGCTGATACCACCAGAAGGACCCAGGTCCAGCGGAAGCGCCTTTGACAGCTGTCAAACAGCAAGAGCAGTAGTTTCAAATGACTGGTCAACAAGTATTCAAAGCATGTTCTCACCGGAAGAGGGAGAATGAAGAAGCAGCTCAGAATCCACTGCAGTATCGGCCCAGTAACGAGGCCAGGATTTCAAGACTCTGCCGTTGATTGTGCGACACCGTGTGAGTGACTGGAACGAGGACCGGAGAAAGGGGACCTCTGCAGGGACGTCAGCAGCATGTCTGTTGTTTGGATTCATCAGGAACAACAGCCATTCTTTGTGGACTTCTTTTTTTGTGTGTGTGGTACTGGGGATGGAACCCAGGGGCATTCTACCTGCGAGCTACACCCCCGGCCCTAGTTTTTATTCTTTATTTTGAAACAGGGTCTCACTAAGTTGTGGAGGGCTTCACTAAGTAGCTGAGGCTGGCCTTGAACCTGCAATCCTCCTGTCTCAGCCTCCTGAATCCTGGGATTACAAGCGTGCGCCACCACGCCCGGCTAGACTTTGTGGACTTCTTGGTTGGGCCGCCTGCCTGCCTTCTTCCTGCTCATGCTGGGAAGGTGGGAGAGAGGCGGGGACTATCCCCTGAACATGGAACATTTGTCCAGAATGAACTTTACTGAGGAAGACAGGGAAGCTCAGAAAGTCAAGGGAGGCTTGTGAAGTGTGTGTGTGTGTGTGTGTGTGTGTGTGTGTGTGTGTGTGTGTGTGTATGTGTGTTACTAGGGATTCAACTCAGGGGTGTTGTCCCTCTGTGCTGCGCCCCCATTACTATTTTATTTTATTTTATTTATTTTTGGTACTGGGGATTGAACCCAGCGGCATTCTACCTCCAAGCCATACCCCCAACTCTATTTTTTATTCTTTATTTTGAAACAGGGTCTCACTAAGTTGCAGAGGGCCTCACTAAGTAGCTGAGGCTGGCCTCGAACCTCTGATCCTCCTGTCTCAGCCTCAGCCTCCCAAGTACTGGGATTACAAACGTGTACCACCACGCCTGGCTCCTATTTTATTTTATTTATTTATTTTGCAGTACCGGGGATTGAACCCAGGGGCGTTCTACCTCTGTGCTACACCCCCGGCCCTATTTTTTATACTTTATTTTGAAACCGGGTCTCACTAAGTTGCGGAGGGCCTCACTAGGGAGAGAGAGAGAACGAGACAGGGAGAGAGAGAGAGAGAGAGAGAGAGAGCGCTGAGGCTGGCCGCGAACCTGGATCCTCCGCCTCCCAATGTATTGGGATTACAAGCATGCACCACCATGCCCAGCTTTATTTTTTAATTTGAAACAGAGTCTCACTAAATTGCTGAGAGCCTCACTAAAATGCCAAGGCTAGCCTTGAACCTGCGATTCTCCTGTCTCAGCCTCCCCTAAGTACTGGGATTACAGGCATGCACCACTATGCCTGGTTCATACAGCACCTTTTCTTTTTCCCCTTTGGTCCTGGGGGTTGAACCCAGGGGCATTCTACCTCCAAGCTACACCCCCAGTCCTTTTTTTATTTTTTTATTTTGAAACAGGGTCTCACTAAATTGCTGAGGCTGGCCTTGAACCTGTGATCCTCCTGTCTCAGCCTCCCAAGTACTGGGATTACAGATGTGTGCCACCACTGACTTTTGTGCAAGCACTGGCTGGCTTTTGAACTTGAGCTCCCTCTCCTAACTGTGTCCCTTGTCTCTCCTCTCCCTGGCCTCAGGGACAGTCCATGGGGCTGCTGTTCATCTAGACCCATGTTTTGCCCCAAGAACAAGTTGGGGGTAGGGGAGAGGAGAAGTAGCAAAAAAAAAAAAAAAAAAAAAGTGCCAAGAAGAGGAAAGAGCTGGCACTGCTAAATGGAGGAAGGTTCCAGCAGCTTAATCCATCTTGAACAGAATCATTAATCAGGTGCAAACTCCTAAAAGGAGCAAAGCTGGGCTCGGCTCCTTCCAGGGCGGCCTGCCAGCCTCCCCACTGGCTTTTCTCTTCCAAGTCCTCAGTGTCTTTGTGTCGGGGCTGGTCCAAGCCAGCCTAGCCAGGGGCCACCTGTTCTTGTCCCCTCCCATCTCGCTGACCTCGGAAGTGAGAGGAGAAATGACGGGAACCCCAGACAGCTGGGTGACCCTCCCCTCCCGCTCCCCGATTCTAGGAACTGGGCCAGACCCTGGCAGATGAGTTTCCCTCTGTGAGAAATGCTTCTGTTTGCACATTAACTCTTTCATTCATTGACTAACTCCCCCTCCACAGGCGATAAGGTCAGGGCTAGGAGGGACCTCATGGGTCAACACCCTAATTTTCCAGCCCAGAGAGTTCAGGTGACCCACCGAAGGTCATGACACAGAAGACCAGCAGCATCCATGGCAGCCGGCTCAAAGATGGCCCCAGCAACAGCTGCACCCAGGGTCCACGCACTGGAAGTGCCCTCACACACGGTGGCCAGGGACAGCCTGTCATGTCAACGGGTGCCGCAGCAGTGACAGCATGAGGCTTCCAGGGCTGGTCGTAAAGGACGCGGCCCCACCTTGCTCTCTCTTCTCTGGGGGAGCCAGCTGCCATGTCACCAGGACACTCAGGCGGCCCTGTGGTGAGGTCGGGTGGTAAGAACCACGACTTCCTTCAAGAGCCAGTGCTTCCTGTGTGTCTGCAGGGCGGGGCGAGAGGAACCTGCTTGGGCGGGGGTGGGGCTCAGTAGCGCAGCACTTGCCTGCACGCATGCGAGGAAACTCACTTAGACGAGGCTTTGGGGTAGGAGCTGGGGTCTGTCGATGCAGCAGGAATCCTTCACCCACTTTTAAAGCCATGTCAGCCCCGCTGAGCCGACGTAGGAGAACACAGGTAGCCAGAAACATTGGTCTACTGCGCCACACCAATGGCGAGTGTCATCAAAGTCACGCGGTCAAGACACAGTTCCAGAGATGAGATGGTCACAGACTTCATCTTGTTAAGATACTGTAGATAAGGCCGGGCGTGGTGGCGCACACTTGTAATCCCAGTACTTTGGGAGGCGGAGACCGGAGGACCCAGGTTCATGGCCAGCCTTAGCAATCTCTCTCTCTCTCCCTGTTTCTCTCTCTACTTAGTGAGGCCCTCCGCAACTTCGTGAGACCTGGTTTCAAAATAAAGTATAAAAAATAGGGCCGGGGGTGTAGCGCGGAGGTAGAACGTCCCTGGGTTCAATCCCTGGTACTGCAAAAAAAAAAAAAAAAAAGATATTGTAGATAAACTGGGCGTGGTAGGACATGCTTGTAATCCTAGTACTTGGGAGGCTGAGACAGGAGGATCACAGGTTTGAGGACAGCTTCAACAATTTAGTGAGGCTCTCAGCAACCTAGTAAAACCCTGTTTCCAAATAAGAAATAAAATCGGTCTTGGGGGTGTAGCTTGGAAGTAGAATGCCTCTGCGTTCAATTCCCAGTACCAAAAAAAAAAATGTTGTAGATAGCCGGATTCAGTGGCACACCCCTGTAATCCCAGTACTTGAGAGGCTGAGACAGGAGGATCGCAAGTTTGAGGCCATTAGTAAGACCCTCAGCAATTTAGTGAGACTGTTTTAAAATAAAAAATAAAAAGGGATGAGGGTGTAGCTCAGAAATAGAGTCCCCCTAAATTTAATCCCCAGTACAAAAAAAAAAAAAAGAGATGTTGTAGACAGGTGTGTGCCTGCTCTTGTAGACCAAGCAGGCCACTGAGCAAGACCATCAGGACAACCCCGGACCCCAGCACTGCCCTGGCTCTCCAGTTCAGTCGGGGCCTCTCTGTGGGTACTTGTCACTGCAACTTCTGAGGAGCTCCTTAACCTCCTTAAACACCCACAGTCCCGGGGGACCCCACAGGGGTCCCCAGGAGCTTGAGAGGGCTGGCTCATGTGCACTTTCTCTTAGATGTGCCTGAAAAAGGAAGCTGTGAAAACAGAGGAAGGCTCTGGGGATTGGGGTCCCCAGTGGGATACTAATGGTCTTAGCAGGAGAAACCAAGGCACTAATATTCTGGCTGCTTCTAATTTCAACTTTCCCGCACCTTTATTTTAGGTGCACAGTACCCAAGCGACTGGCCGCTTTCCCACAGGCCATGGGTAATATGCCAGAAGTGGAAGAATTCAACTTCAAAGACGAAAGATTTAATTAATTTTTTAAGACCTCCAAATGAGCTCTTAAAAATGAAATGGCTCAAAAATACATTTAAATCAAAGCTAGAGCTCAGAAGTAATTGAATTATAGAAGGTAATAGAGGGTACTTTTATATGACAGGCTCCTTGTTTGGTGTTGGGCTCAGTCGCACCATCAAAACCTATGAATTTGTCAGTCTTTCTGAAAAATAGAAATGTTCAATTTCATTGTGAAGAAAGGACATATAGTATGAATATGCAAAATTGATTCATCATTATCTCAGGTGTAAATGGGATACTAATGGTGCATGCTGCATAGAGTTATTAAGATTAAAAATATGAGCTGGGAGCCGGGCGTGGTGGCGCATGCATGTCATCCCAGTACTTGGAAGGCTGAGACAGGAGGATCACAGGTTCGTGGCCAGCCTCTGCTACTTAGTGAGGCCCTTCGCAACTTAGTGAGACCCTGTTTCAAAATAAAGAATAAAAAATAGGGCTGGGGGTGTAGCTCTGAGGTAGAATGCCCCTGGGTTCAAACCCCTAGTACCAAAAAAAAAAAAAAAACATATATATATGCGCCTGGCAAGCCAGGAGTGGTGGCACACGCCTGTAATCCCAGTCTTTGTGAGGCTGATGAGACAGGAGGATCGAAGGGTTTGAGACCAGCCTCAACCACTTAGCAAGACCCTCAGCAACTTATCGAGATCGTGTTTCAAAATAAAATAGGACTGGGGGTATGTCACATTTGCCTCTTTTTTTTTCGGAACTGGGGATTGAACACAGGGGCATTCTACCTCCGAGCTACACCCCAGCCCTATTTTTTATTCTTTATTTTGATACAGGGTTTTGCTAAGTTGCAGAGGACCTCACTAAGTAGCTGAGGCTGGCCGCGAACCTGGATCCTCCTGTCTCAGCCTCCCAAGTACTGGGATTACAAGCGGCACCACCATGCCCGGCTCTACCTTTGCCTCTGTCAGCAGCCCTCAGGATGTAGCCTGGGTCCCTTAGAGGAGTCAGGGGTCCTGAGATCTCTCAGGGAATCCAAAGGTCAAAACTATTTTCATACTAATGCTAAGATGTTATTTGCCTTTTTCATTCTATTATCTCATGAGCGAACAGCAGAGCTTTCTAGAAGCTCCATGGTATGTAGTCTACAGATTAAATGCAGAAGCGGATAGAAGAATCTACTGTCTACCAGTAAGGCAGACACATTAAAGAAATGTGCAGATTTTGAAAAAGGTGTAACAACACCCACTGGAGATAAGACAGTGCTCACAATCAGAGGGGCTGGGAAAACTGAATATCCTTGTGCAGAAATATGAAACTAGACCCCACCCCTCTCCAGTTACGAAACCCAACTCAAAACGGATCGAAGACTTAAACATGAGACATGAAACTACTAGAACACAGCCAGGGGAAATGCTTCAGGACGTTGGAATGGACAGGGATTTTTGGACACGACTCCAAAAGCATAAGAAGCGAAAGTAAAAATAGGTCAGTGGAGGCTGGGCATGGTGGAGCACGCCTGCAGTCCTAGTACGCGGGAGGCTGAGGCAGGAGAATCACAGGTTCAAGGCCAGTCTTGGCAACTTAGCAAGGTCCTCAGCAGCTTAATGAGACCCTGTTTCAAAATAAAAAATAGGGCTGGGGGTGTAGCTCAGAGGTAGAATGCCCCTGGGTTCAATCCCCAGTACTTCTCCCCCCCAAAAAGATAAGGGGGATTATATCAAACTGAAAAGCTTCTGCACAGCAAAGGAAGTAACAGAGTAAAGAGACAACCTACAGAATGGGAGGAAATATTTGCAAACTATTTATCTGATCAGGGACTGATATTCAGAATACATAGGAACTCAAATGACTCAACACCAAAAAAAAAACAATTTAAAATGGGTAATAAGCCAGGCGTGGTGGGGCAAACTCGTAATCCCAGTACTTGGGAGGCTGAGAAAGGAGGATCGCTAGTTTGACGACAGCTTCAGCAAGTAGTGAGACTCTCAGCAACCTAGAGAGGCCCTGCTTCAAAATTTAAAAAAATAATAAAATAGGCCGGGCGTGGTGGCGCACGCTTGTAATCCCAGTACTTTGGGAGGCGGAGACCGGAGGATCCGGGTTCGCGGCCAGCCTCAGCTCTCTCTCTCTCGCTCTTTCTCCCTCTCTCTCTACTTAGTGAGGCCTCCGCAACTTCGAGAGACCCGGTTTCAAAATAAAGTATAAAAAATAGGGCCAGGGGTGTAGCGTGGAGGTAGAACGCCCCCGCGTTCAATCCCCAGTACCGCAAAAAAAAAAAAAATAATAATAATAAAATAGGTCTGGGGGTGTAGCTTGGAGGTAGAATGTCCCTGAGTTCAATCCCCAGTACATAAATAAATAAACAAACAAACAAATAAACTGGGTTGGGGAGGGTGTAGCTGGAGATAGAATGCCCCGGGTTCAATTCCCAATACCATAAAAAAATAATAAATAAACAAATAAGAGCAATAAGCCAGGGATGGTAGCGCACCGCTATAATCCCAGTAATTGGGAGGCTGAGACAGGAGAGTCGCAGGTTCGAGGACAGCCTCAGTAGTGTAGCAAGACTCTCAGCAACCTAGTGAGACCCTGTTTCAAAAACAAAAAGTAAAAAGGGCTGGGGGTGTAGCTTGGAGGTAGAATGCCCCTGGGTTCAATCCTCAGGACCACAATAAATACATACATACAAACTGGGCATGGTGGAGCACGCTTGTAATCCCAATACTTGGGAGGCTGAGACAGAAGGATCGCAAGTTTGCGGCCAGCCTCAGCAATTTAGTGAGGCCATCTGCAACTTAGTGAGACCCTGTTTCAAAATAAAAGAATAAAGCCGGGCGTGGTGGTGCACGCTTGTAATCCCAGTACTTTGGGAGGCGGAGACCGGAGGATCCGCGTTTGCGGCCAGCCTCAGCTCTCTCTCTCTCTCTCTCCCTGTCTCTCTCTCTCTCTCTCTTTAGTGAGGCCCTCCACAACTTCGTGAGACCCGGTTTCAAAATAAAGTATAAAAAATAGGGTCGGGGCTGTAGCGCGGAGGTAGAACGCCCCTGCGTTCAATCCCTGGTACCGCAAAAAAAAAAAAAAAGAATAAAATAGGGCTGGAGGTGTAGCCCGGAGGTAGAATGCCCCTGGGTTCCATCCTCAGTATCACCAAAAAATACATACATACATACATACATAGTGGGCAATACACCTAAATAGACATTTCTCAAAAGAAGACAATACAAATGACCAACTGACATACGAAAAATGCTCAACATCACTAATCAGGGAAATGCGAATCAAAACCACAATAATGAGCTATCACCTCAGTCCAGCAAGGACGACAGACGCCTGGCCCTCGCACGGTGGCCTGTGCTGGTAATCGCAGTCACTTGGGAGGCTGAGGCAGGTGTGTTGCAAGTTCTAGGCTAGCCTGGGCAACTTAATGAGACCTGTCTCAAAATAAAATATAAAGAGCTGAGGATGTAGCTCAGTGTGTGAGTTCAACCCCCAGTACCGCAAAGAAAAAAAAATACTAAAGGTAACAAGTACTGGCGAGGGTGTGGAGAGGAAACCCTTGCGCACAGGCGGGAATGTAGATGAGTAGAGCCATTATGGAAAACAGTACAGAGGGGCCTCAAAAAACTAAGAAGAGAGCCAGAGCCGGGTGTGGTGGCACAGGCCTGTGCACACCTTTAATCCCAGTACTTGGGAGGCGGAGGCAGGAGGATCGAAGATTCAAGGCCAGCCTCAGCAATTTAGCGAGGCCCCCAGCAACTTAGTGAGACCCTACTTCAAAAAAATAAAAAAGCTGGGTGTGGTGGCGCACGCTTGTAATCCCAGTACTTGGGAGGCGGAGACTGGAGGATCCCTGTTCCCGGCCAGCCTCAGCTACTTAGTGAGGCCCTCCGCAACTTCGTGAGACTCAGTTTCAAAATAAAGTATAAAAAATAGGGCCGGGGGTGTAGCTCGGAGGTAAAATGCCCCTGGGTCCAATCCCCATACCGCAAAAAAAAAAAAAAGGATAAAAAATAGGGCCGGGGGTCTAGCTCCGAGGTAGAACGCCACTGGGTTCAATCCCTGTACCGCAAAAAATAAATAAATTAAATTAAATTAAAAAAACGAAATAAGGCTGCTCAAAGGCAGAACACCCCTGGGTTCAACCCCCAGTACCAAAAAAAAAAAAAAAAAAATAGAGCCAGGCATGGTGGCACACACCTGTAATCTCAGGACTTGGAAGGCTGAGATAGGAGGATCGCAGGTTCAAGGCAGCCTGAGCAACTTAGTGAGACCCTCAGCAACCTAGCAAGACCCTATTTTAAATTAAAAGAATAAAATAGGGCTGGGGGTGTAGTTCAGAGATAGAATGCCCCTGGGTCCAATCCCTAGTACCAAAAAAAAAAAAAGTACTAGGAGTATAGCTTGGAGCTGGAGTGCCACTGGGTTCTTCAAACCCAAGTACAAGAATAAACAAAAAGTTTTCCTTTTTTTCTATAGATAAAATGATGTTTACTGCCTTTTCAATTTGCTTTTTTTTTCTACTTATATATTACATACAGCTTCCATATGACGATATATAAATATATTTCACTTTTCTTAGCAGTTATTAATGATTTGGCAATTCTTCCTTTAACCACCCCTAGTTCATAAACATTTGTTTCCAATTTTTGCTAGTGCAGTATTGCAATAAACATTCTTATGCATATATATTTGCATCATTATGTTTTAAATTCTATTTATTTATACCCTGCTTACTACTAAAAAGGATTTGAAATAGCTAAAAATTATTTTCTAAATTGAATCCAAATCTAAAAGATGCCAGTTGTGATTTTAGATAATAAAAGGGGGAGGGGGAATCAAGCTAATGTCAGAAAATTTATAAGTGAATTAAGCTAAAATGCTAATTTTGAGAGGGAAAAACAGATGGGGCTTTGTAATATGTGATCCAAAGGTTTCTGGAGACACTTATGTTTGAATTAGAAGATACAGCATGAGCTTTCTTGGCAGCAGAAATTGAAAGCAAAGTGATGTTAAATTGATTTTTTTCCCAAACAATTACTCCCACCAAATCATCCTTCATCATTCTATTTTTAAGTACCAACAAGAATGTTGTGCACATTTAAAATAAATGAAAGTTATTTCATGAAGTTTTTTTTTTTTTTTTGCGGTACCGGGGATTGAACCCAGGGGCGTTCTACCTCCAAGCTACACCCCAGCCCTATTTTTTATACTTTATTTTGAAACTGGGTCTCAAGAAGTTGCGGAGGGCCTCACTAAGTAGCTGAAGCTGTCTGTGAACCCAGATCCTCCGGTCTCTGCCTCCCAGGTACTGGGATTACAAGCGTGCGCCACCACGCCCAGTTTATGAAGTTTTTATTTGGGTACATTTTTCTTGTTTTACATTTTCTTTCTTTTTTTTTTTTGGTACTGGGGATTGAACCCACGGGCATGCTACCTTTTTTTTTTTTTTTTTTTTTTTTTTTTTTTTTTTTTTTTTTTTT
>PVJS01061398.1:0-11003 GCA_004027185.1 Glis glis | reverse complement strand
GTTCAATCCCTAGCAACACACAAACACACACACACACACACACACACACACACACACACACACAGCATTAATAAGCATAGAATTAGAAACAAACAAAAAACAATAAAGTTGCCAGGTGTGGTGGTGCACACTTGTAATCCCAGTACTAGGGAGGCTGAGACAGGAGGATCACAGGTTCGAGGACAGCCTCAGCAAGTAGTGAGACTCTCATCAACCTAGTCAGACTGTTTCAAAATAAAAATAAAATAGGGCTGGGGGTGTAGCTCAGAGGTAGAATGCCCCTGAGCTCAATCCTCCACCACACACACACACACAAAAACCCCAATAAAGTTGATTAATCATACCAAAAAATGTTCTTTAAAACGTACCAACAAAGAGTAATAAAGTAGATAAACCTTCAGCAAACCCAAATGAGAATAAAAGAAAATACACAGGTAAACAACATTGGAAATTAAAAAGGGGGTTTAATTTTTGACAAAGAAAATGCGAAACTTGTAAGTAGAACTTTATAGTTTAAAATGAAAATCTAAGCTGGGTGTGGTGGCACACACTTGTAATCCCAGTACTTGGGAAGCTGAGAAGGGAGGATCACAGGTTCGCGGCCAGCCTCAGCTACTTAGTAAGGCCCTCCACAACTTAGTGAGACCATGTTTCAAAATAAAGAATAAAAAAAAAAAATAGGGCTGGGGGTGTAGCTCGGAGGTAGAATGCCCCAGGTTCAACCCCCAGTACCGCAAAAAAATTAATTAAATAAATAAATAAATAATAAATAAATAAATAAATAAATAAAATGAAAATCTATATGAAGTTGCATGATTTTCTAGGTAAATATAAATTTACAGCCGTGCATGGTGGTGCACGCTTGTAATCCCAGTACTTTGGAGGCTGAGACAGGAGGATCTCAGGTTCGCGGCCAGCCTCAGCTACTTAGTGAGGCCCTCTGCAACTTAGTGAGACCCTGTTTCAAAATGAAGAATAAAAAATAGGGCTGGGGGTGTAGCTCGGAGGTAGAATGCCCCCTGGGTTCAATCCCCAGTACTGCAAATAATAAGAATAAGAAGAATAAGAATAAGAATAAGAATAAATAAATAAATTTACAAAGTGACCCAAGGCAGGAGACTCACTAGGCCATCAATTCTCAAAGTGTGGTCTGGGATCCCTAAAGATCTCTAAGACTTTTCTGGGAGTCCAAAAAGGCAAAACTATTTTGATAACAATACTTTGATGTGTTGACTTTTTTACTCTCATTCTCCCTCTAGTGTACAGTGGAGTTTTCCAGAAACTAATGAAATGCTATGTGATGATGTCATTTTTCTGGCAACTAAATATATGCATGCTTGCTTTTAAGTTTTTTCTCCAGTTTAGTTTCTAGTATTGATAAGTGACTCACATAAACCACATTCTTAAAGGATCCTAAACTTTTTTGGGGTGGTGGTGCTGGGGATTGAACCCAGGGGCATTCTACCTCCAAGCTACACTGCCAGCCCTATTTAATTTTTTACTTGGAAATAGGGTCTTGCTAAGTTGGCTGAGATCCTTACTAAGTTGCTGAGGCTGGCTTTGAACCTGCAATCCTCCTGTCTCAGCCTCCCAAGTATTAGGATTACAGGTGTGTACCAGCATGCCTAACTGATCCTGAACAATTTTTAAGAGGGCAAATGAGACCTCAACCCAAAATGTCTAAGAACCAATGTACTAAATTATTATTGCTCCAATGTGGAAAATAGACAAGAATAGCTGCTATGGCTCAAGTATGTCCCCCAAAGTTCATGTGTTGGAAACGTAATACCTCAATGTGGCTGTGTTGGAGGTGGGGCCTAATGGGAGTTGACTGGGTGATGGGGCGGAGCCCTCATGAAGGGATTAACGCCTTTCTTGTGTGAGTTCTTGTTCCTGCAGGAGTGGGCTAGTTGCTAAGAGAGTGGATTGTTAATAGAGCAAGTCTGCCCCTTGCTTTTACTCCCACCTGCATATACCTGCTTCCTTTCCACTTTCAACATGAGTTAAGGCAGCCATGAGACCCTCATCATAAGCTGAGCAGGTGCTGGCACAAGATCTCTGGACTTCCCAGCCTCCAGAACCGTAAGCCATAATAAACTTATTTTCTTTATAAGTTACCCAGTCTCAGTATTCTGTTATAGCAACAGAAAATGGACAAAGCTAATAGCATAAATATAGAAAGCTATCAGATCACATGAGAACACAAATGCTCATATCTTTGACTTAATTGTTCTTTAGAGAACAGTTTTCATGAGACAAGATTTATTCAGAAAGGTAAGAGATAGTTATATATTTGGAAGTTTATTAAAATAACCTATTGCATCAATCAAAGAAGAAAAACTTCATGACCACCACAAAAAGATAAATTTTAATATCCATTTCTAATTTTTTTTTTGCGGTACCGGGGATTGAACCCAGGGGCATTCTACCTCCGAGCTACACCCCCGGCCCTATTTTTTTATCCTTTATTTTGAAACCGGGTCTCACAAAGTTGCGGAGGGCCTCACTAAGTAGCTGAGGCTGGCCGCGAACCCGGATCCTCCGGTCTCCGCCTCCCGAGTACTAGGATTACAAGCGTGCGCCACCACGCCCGGCTCCATTTCTAGTTTTAAGAAGCAGGAAGGCAAATACATTTTTAAAAACCAAAATAAAAATTTTAAAATTCTTAACAAACCAGCAATAGGAGAAAATTTATTTAAGAAAGAACATTCACCATTTCTATTAAAGTCAAGACCAAGACAAAGATGCTTGTTTTCATTGCTATTATTGCAACTACTAAACATGGCACTGGAGGTCCTATCCAGTGCAATAAGACAAGAAAAATAAATAGGAGTACTATAAAGGAAGACATAAGACCATCACTATTTATAAGTGATTTAATTTTCAACTTAGATAATCTAAGAATTAACTGTAAAAATTCAAAACTAATACTAGGTTTTACTTAAAGCTTGATAAAAGATGAACAAAAAATCAATCCTTTTCCTATTCCCCAACTAAAACCAAATAGAAAAAAATGTAATGGAAAATGGTTCATTGATAATAATAAGAAACTATAAAATACACACGACTAAATTCATCTGAGTGCCCAAGATTTATATGAAGAAACTGTAAACTTTACTGAAAGACATTAAAAGAAGACAGAAATAAATGAAGAATACATCATGTTCCTGGATGAGACTCAAATTAAATCATAAATTAAATGAAATTCCACTCAAAATAGTTTTAGGTTATTTTATGGAACTGGGAAAATTTATTCTAAAGTTCACCTGGGAGAAGAAATGTACAAAAGCAGTCTAAAATATTATGAGAAAGGAAAATAGTATAACAAAGAAAAAAAAAAGAAAAGAAAAAGGTAGAATATAGAAATTTGGGCCCCAGAAGGTACAAAGATGTCCTCTAATGCTACAATAATTGAAACAGCCTGGTGTTTGCACAAAAATGGACACCAGTCCCCCCAAAAATTAAGGGAGCAGAATTGAGTCCAGAAGCAGACCCCATGCACATGCTGGCATTTCAAATCAGTGCAGAAAGGATGCACTATTTAATTGTGTTGGAACAACTGGAAATTCCCTTAGAAAAAAAAGTTATAAACTTAATTTACACTATAAATAAAAATACATTTTAATAGTATTAAAGATCAACCTTGGAAAATAAAACTATCAATGTATTTAAAGGAAAAAATTAAATTTATAAAATCTCCTGGGGGTTAGGCCTACTCTTCCTTAAGCCAAACACAAACTCCAGAAGCCATAAGAGAAAAGGGACAGATTTACTACATAGGAATTAGAACCTTCTGGATGATCCAAGACAATGTAAATAAAAACATGCAATAGGCTAGGAAAACATATTTGCAATACATATAACAAAAAAGAATTAATATCATAATGTAATGGAGAGAACCTTTATTTATTTATTTATTTATTTTTTTGGTGGTACCAGGGATTGAACCCAGGGGCATTCTACCTCCAGGCTACACCCCCAGCCCTATTTTTTAATTCTTTATTTTGAAACAGGGTCTCACTAAGTTGCGGAGGGCCTCACTAAGTAGCTGAGGCTGGCCACAAACCCAGATCCTCCGGTCTCAGCCTCCCAAGTACTGGGATTACAAGCGTGGGCCACCACGCCCAGCTGGAGAGAACCTTTAAACCAAAAAGAAAAAGACAATCTAATAGAGAAATAAGCAAAAAATATAAATAGGCAATTCATGTAAGAAATACAAATGATCAATAAATAAATGAGAGCATGCTCAATTTCACTAGTAACCACAGAAATATAAATCCATAAAATAATAGTATAGCATTTTTTAAACCATTAGATTTGCACAAATTAGAGGATTGGTAATATTCAGTGTTGGTGAGCTGTGTAATGATTTTTTTCATTATATAAGGTAATATTCTTATTCACTGTTGGATGGGATTGTAAATGTGTAGTCTTTTTGAAGGATAATTTAGCACAGTTCAGCAAAAATTTAAGTTCTTACACCTTTTGACCAAGTATTTTACTTCTAGAAACTTAGAAAAATAATTGCATATGTCTATTAAAAGATATGTATAGGCAGGTGCAGTAGTGCATGTCTGTAATCCCAGTATTGGGGAGGTGGAGACAGAAGTATTGCAGGTTTGAGGCCAGCATCAGCAACTTAGTGAGACCCTCAGCAACTTAGCAAGTCCCTATTTCAAAATAAAAAATAAAAAGGGGTGGGGTGTAGGTCAGAGACAGAATATCCCTGGATGCAATCCCATTTAAAAAATATGTATATATGTATAAAATGTCTGCTGCAGCATTGAATGCAATAGTGAAAAAGTGGCAGTGAGCTAAAAGACTTCCAATGGGGAAATAACTAAATAAATTATGGTAGTTTCAAAATATGGACTAATATTTAGGAGCTAAAAAAAGAAGGCAATTCTTTTAATTCTAAAAATTTTAAAAACATATTGTTAGTGAAAAAAGCAAGCTGTGTGCTTATGGTATAAACCCATTGTATAGAAACTATATTTCTAAGTAAGTATACATAAGGTACACATGTATAAAGAGAAAAAGGTTTGAAGGGTACATATTAAACAGTAAGCAGTATTTATCTTTGTAAAGGGGAGTAGGAGTGTGTGTGTATGTGTGTGTGTGTGTGTGTGTGTGTGTGTGTGTGTGTGTATTACTGAGGATATGACCCTAGCGGATTCTACCTCTGAGATATACCCCCAGCCCAATTTTATTTTATTTTTAATTTTGAAACAGGGTCTCACAAAATTGCTGAAGTGTCCTCAAACCTGCAAATGTCCTGTCTCAGCCTCCTAAGTACTGGAATTACAGTCATGCACCACCACACCCGGCTCACCTATATATTTAAAAAAAAATCTACTAATGGGGTGTGGTGGTACAAAATAAAGTATAAAAAATAGAAGCCGGGCGTGGTGGCGCACGCTTGTAATCCCAGTACTTGGGAGGCGGAGACCGGAGGATCCGGGTTCGCGGCCAGCCTCAGCTACTTAGTAAGGCCCTCCACAACTTCATGAGACCTGGTTTCAAAATAAAGTATAAAAATTAGGGCCAGAAGTGTAGCTCGGAGGTAGAATACCCCTGGGTTCAATCCCGGGTACCGAAAAAAAAAATAGGGCTGGGGGTGTAGCTCGGAGGTAGAATGCCCCTGAGTTCAATCAACAGTACCACACATACACACACCAAAAAAAAAAAAAAAAAAAACTCCTGCACTATCTATAGTTAGAGGTGATGCAGGCATGAGCAAGGGCATTGGTTTTGAACAGAGGAATGGATAGCTCTTCCGGGCTCTTTTAAACACACTTTGTATATTTCCATTACGTGGATCATTGAAGGCTGCAGCTGTATATGCATCTGCTTCCACAGTCACAGACTGGTAAGTATTCATCTCTCTGACTGCAGTGCCTAGCAATGTGTTTGGAATTCAGTAGGTGCTGTATACGTGTGTGTGGAATGGATCATAATCTGAATGATAATAAAAGGGTAGGATATACAGTTTTGAGTAACCAATTAAATGAGATGGGGTGAAGGAGAGGGTTGGAGTAGATAGTGGTATAATTGCCAAATAAGGAAAACAGGATGTTTGGGGTCAACTATGAATGACGATAGCTGCTATTTAACAATGGCTGAGTATGCACAGGCACTGCGCCGAGTGTTTGGAATCCACTATTTCCTCTGAGTCCTAAGAACAACCTTATGCTTCCTCACATGAAGAAAGAACAGTCAGGAGACTTTCCCGTGGCATTCAGCTAGAGCCGTGTTCCACGCCATTACCTCGGACCCCAGGCTCATAACTTTGAGGTCACACCGCCTCTCCAAAGATGGAAAGTTCATGAAACCCACTGTGATATCTGAGTTTGAGGTTCTGATGGGAGACTCACTGAGGTGCAGCTGTCCAGTGGGCAGCAGGGTATCAGGAGTTGCAGCTTCTTAGAGCGGTCAGCACTGGAGACATGGCTGGAGAGCTGTGAGAGCGTGGCATCTGGGAGGCGACCTTCCGGAATCATCCCACAGGTATTTATCAAGCTCTCATGAAAGCCAGGCTCAAGTTACATCAAACATTCACTTCAAACCATGTGCCTCCTAAATGCTTACTACATGAAAGTACTGCGATCTGGTATTTTGAACTGTTGGCCTTTTTTTTATGTTTAGTGTTTTTAATTATACTATTAGCATCTTTAGGGCAAAATAATAAAATAATGAGGTTTTTGTTTTGTTTTGTTTTGTCTTGGGTTTTTTGGAATTGGAGGTTGAGCCCAGAGGCATTCTACTTCCAGGCTACATCCCCAGCCCTATTTTATTTTTTATTTTGAAACAGTGTCTTGCTAAGTTGCTAAGGGACCTCACTAAGTTGCTGAGGCTGGCCTCGAACCTGTGATCCTCCTGTCTCAGCTTCCCAAGTACTGGGATTACAGGCGTGTGCCACTATGCCCAGCTATGCATTCTTTGTATTCCCCCTGTTATAGGGTTTCAAGTGTGTGTTGTTGATTGGATGCTTGAGAAAGCATTGAGAAATGAACAGCCATTCACAAAGCCCAGCCCAAGTCTCAGGAAACCAAGCATGGACAGTGTCTTCATTCCTACTACTATCAAAAGTCTATAAAAGCAGCCAGGTTTCACACCAAATAAAAGATTTTTCATCACTGTCATCAAGGTTAATTGTAGGCATTGAAAAATTGTAGTTTGGAACAGCAAACTGCTGCCAGAGGCTTACACCAGGTGGCATTTCCCTAACACATCTGTCAAGGTCCAGAGTTCGGCCCTGAGCCTTGCTGGTACTGAAATGAATCCTAGCAGAGCTGAGTCCAGGGAGGCGCCTGCATGCTCACTAGGTCATAAAAATCAGAAGCATAAAACTAGCGTATCAGTTTGTTGATATATGTATGAAAAGAAATGTGACTGTTGGGCACAGCATATACTGGCATCCACCCTCATCTCCCTGCAGCCAAGGTATATGCAAAGCAAAATTACTAGGAAACCATATGGTAAGCCCAGAATCAGCACCCAGGCATTTAATAATAGGATTAAAATGTTGATTGAAAAGTTCCAGCCTCTGATAATCGATATGCAGGGCAATCATTGGCTTGGGAGCCAGATAGACCCAGACACACCCAGAGGGCGTCACATCCCAGCCCAGTGGCTGTGGGTAAGTCACTCGGCCTCTCCCAGCTCCAGTATTTAAAGGTGAATGATGATATGACTTCACAGGCTCACTGCAAGGATTAAGTGAGGTAATGCAGAGAGTGCTAACCCAGTCCCTGTTATATACTGGCTACTCAATAAACAGCTGCTACATCTCCATCTTCAAACAGCAACACACCTACGAAGGGTTCAAGTCAGCCTTTCCGAATATCCTTTACTCTGAACGAAACTGGGCAAGCGAGATAGAAGGCTAAAGACCAGTTAGAAGGCTGATGAAAGATCCAGAATATAAATACTAGTGGCTTAAAATAGGGCTGAGGCAGGGGAGGGGGACAGAGGTATGTATACAGATTTTTATTATTACTATTTTTTGGGGGCGGACACTGGGGATTGAACACAGGGATATTCTACTTCCGAGCTACCCATAGCCCTTTTTATTTTAAATTTTGAGACAGGGTCTTGCTAAGTTGCTGAGGCTGGCCTTGAACCTGCAATCCTCCTGTCTCAGCCTCCCAAGTACTAGGATTACAGGCATCAGCCACCACACCCGGATGTATACAGATTTGAAAGATATTTGGGAGGTATGTTTATTTCTGTCAGCATTCTCACTGCTGGGACCTATAAGGCCTGACAACTCAACTTAGAGGAAGGAAGATGTATTTGCTCACAGTCCTGGAGATTTCAGGGATTCAGTCCACGTCAGGCCAGGTTACATCCGCGGAGCTCAGGGCAAGTTGGGGGAAGGCAGAGAGAGGGCGAGAGGAAATCCTCTGCTCTCATACCATGGAGCCAGAAGCAAGAGAGAGTGCAAGGGGAGGGAGGACTATATATAATCTCCAAAACCACACCTCCAGGGACCCTACCACAGCAACCAAGCCCCGCCTCCACCATGGCTGCCTTGTTTCCCTGAGGTTAGGGGAACTTTCTAAATCCAAACAATAGCAGTGTCTTACACAAGTATTTGTAAAATAGATAGCTCTTTTTCAGATGAAAGTCAGAGACATTAAGCAACTGAATCAGGATCACAGAGCAACAACTGAACTATAACATGAATCACAACCAGTGTGACTCCAAAGCCTCTCTCCTTTCTACAAACAAAGCATACCACGGTACTTATCTTGGTTCTCAACCAAGATGCCAATTGGGAAGGATACAGAATTTATTTATTTAAATGTTGTTTTTTTTTTAAGCCGGGCGTGGTGGCACATGCTTGTAATCCCAGTACTTGGGAGGCTGAGACAGGAGGATCACAGGTTCGCGGCCAGCCTCAACCATGTAGTGAGGCTCTCCACAACTTAGTAAGACCCTGTTTCAAAATAAAGAATAAAAAAAAATAGGCTGGAGGTGTAGCTCAAAGGTAGAATGTCCCTGGGTTCTATCCCTAGTACCACAAAAAAAAAAAAAAAAGAGGTAGAATGCCCCTGGGTTCAATCCCCAGTACTGCAAATAAATAAATAAATAAATAAATAAATAAATAAATAAATAAATATTTTCTTTTTAGGGATATGGAATTTATTATCAATAATAAAGTATTGAAGTTTAGAGAAATGATCTGGTTTTTAGAAAGTAGAGCTTGGAGCAGACCAAGCTGTCATGAGCAGTGTCACTATTGCTCTTATGATGTGCTTTTTCAAGGGGGGGGGGAGAAAAAGGTGGAGGTAGAGCTCATAGACCAGAAATTACACATCGCGTACACATCGCATGTGAACTTTATCCATTGTGTCTTATTGAGAACATTTTAGGAATGCTTACTCCATTGAATGGGCCACTCATTTTGAACAATGAAAATCTAAGCTGGGGCACCTACAAGATTTCACTTTACCTCACAAAAGTAGGTAATAGTGACAGGCTTTTCAGATATTAGTGCTACCAAAAGATAATCTTCTGGCACTGCATTCCCTAGATTTTCTTTTTTTTTTTCCCAGTCACACTCACATAGAAATAACCCACTATAAAAAATTTAATTATTTTAGATGAAGGACAATCATTTGAGCCTCTTTTTTTTTTTTTGGTACTGGGGATTGAACCCAGGGGCATTCTACGTCAGAGCTACACCCCCAGCCCTTTTTGTTTTTTTGTTTTGAAGTAGGATCTCACTAAGCTGCTGAGGGTCTCACTAAGTTGCTGTGACTGGCCTCAAACTTGTGATCCTCCTGTCTCAGCCTCCCAAGTACTGGGAATACAGGCATGTGACACCGCATTTAGCTGTATTTGAGCTTCTTTCCCATATGAATTGACAAGTTAGGCTTCCTCTACCTTTACTTTTACATCTTACTATTTAACCCAAACAGAAAACTTTATATTCATTCTTTTAGATTTTTGCTTTGAATTAGTTTGAGCCTAAAATTTTATTCTCATGAGACAGATGTAAATCAGTTTTGTTTCTCTTCAAACTTAATACTTGGCCGAGCATGGTGGCACATGCCTGTAATCCCAGTACATGGGAGGCTGAGACAGGAGGATTGCAGGTTTGAAGCCAGCCTCAGCAACTTAGTGAGGCCCTGTTTCTCAGTTTAAAAAGGTGGGGGGAGGGCTGGGGGTGTACCTTAGAGGTAGCACCACACACACATACAAAAATAATAAATAAATAAGAAAGAAAGAAAGAGAGAGAGAGAGAGAAAGAGAAAAAAAGAAAGAAAGAGAGAGAGAGAGAGAGAAAGAAAGAAAGGAAGAAAGAAAGAGAGAGAAAGAGAAAAAAAGAAAGAAAGAGAGAGAGAGAAAGACAGAGAGAGAGAGAGAGAGAGAGAGAGAAAGAAAGAAAGAAAGAAAGAAAGAAAGAAAGAAAGAAAGAAAGAAAGATTAAGAAATGTTCCTACCCTCAGGGGCTTCCCATGTCTTAGAAGGACTGATGTTTAATCTGATGGGAGAGGCAGGCATATTAACCAATCAATGTAATAGAGCACACAAGTGCCCTGCTAGAAATAATAATAGCATGTTTAGTAGAAAGACAAAAGATGGGGGTTTAATAGAGGAGGTAATCTTTGTGCTGAGTTTAAAAAGATGAGTAGGTGTTCTCTAAACTAAGGGCAAAGAGAAAAGAAAGGATAACCCTGGCAAAAGTAGGTATGAACAGTTAGATGTATTTAAGGAGTTGTGTGTGGTTTGGCAGAGTTGGAGTTTCTGGCATAAAGATGAGGAGAGGCTTGAGGAAGTCCAGCAAGCCAGGAGGAGTGTGAGACAGGTAGCAGATGCTGGACCGTCTTGCAGCCTGTGTTGTCTGGAAGGCAGTGGGGAGTCATTGAAGGGTTTGGAGCATGGCAATTACGGTGGAGCATGCTAGTAATCCCAGTACTTTGGGAGGCGGAGACTGGAGGATCCGGGTTCGCGGCCAGCCTCAGCTCTCTCTCTCTCTCTCTCTCTCTCTCTCT
>PVJS01061397.1:0-11002 GCA_004027185.1 Glis glis | reverse complement strand
ATGTCAGGGTATGAACATCATACATGCACACATTGCACATTTAGCCCTCCCTCCAATCCCACCCTATTCCCTCCCCCTTCCCTCCCTTTCATGCTCCAGATAGTGATTGAGTCTTATAGGTTTGTGTATGTACATCATGTGCTATAGTGTGTTTCCCTCCACTCCCCGCCCAACTCCCTCAGTTAGGTCACCTTCTTTGAAACCGGGTCTCATGAAGTTGCAGAGGGCCTCACTAAGGAGAGAGAGAGAGAGAGAGAGAGAGAGAGAGGGAAAGAGAGAGAGAGCTGAGTCTGGCCGCGAACCCGGATCCTCCGGTCTTCGTCTCCCAAAGTACTGGGATTACAAGCGTGCGCCACCACGCCCGGCCCAAAGATTATTTTTAAATTTGCTAGCCATCCTCTTGCTTCTTGTATTTCTGAACTTGATATCCCCAAAGACACTTTTTGAAGCTTATATAAAGAAGCTAATATGAATTAAGTATCTACCATGGGACAAATAATAATGATTATTATTTTAACAGACAGAGTTATTAAATACTGCTGAGTACATTTTCATTCCTTAATTTACTGCATTTTCACAAATCCTTTAAATTAAGCATATTTATTAACCCCATTTTGCATAGGAAAAAACAATAGCAATTGGCGGCTAAGGTTTGTACAGAGATGATTTGGCTCAAGTGTCTGTGACTTATTCACTCCATAATGTCCCTCTTAGGCTCCATGCCACATTATATCAGGCATTGGACATATTATAGCTCTCTGTGATAGAAACAAGGATTAAAATAATAAAATCAGTATTTGCAATCAGATCCTATATTAGACTTTTTTTATTTTTTGCTTCAGTTTCCTTATCTGTGAAATGGCAATAATAATAATAATAATAATCTGTCTTCCATTACTTTCAAGAAAGTTGTATGGATACAATAAGAAAATTGATTTAAAAAGACTTGAAACAGTAATATTTACAATTTCTTATAAGTACAATTTTGTTTTATCAATGAAGACCACTGGAATAGCTTCATTTATTAGACCATTCTTCAAAACAAAAATAAGCCTCACTAGTATCATGAACCAACTTATTTTCTTTTTGTGCAAAAAGTTCAGATCCTTGAACACATTTTCCACATCTTTCATTTTCATCTTGATAAATTAAGGCTTACATACAGTTCCAGATCCTTCAAAACTTTTCTTCCAAATCTTACCTATTCCTCTGGATAAGCTTCAGTTTGAAAGAAATGCCCAGAAGGAACTTGGGAGTGAGCAGTTCTGATATATTTTCAGATTTTTTTTTCTGGAATGTCTTTCTATTAATTATGTCTCAAGCCTATCAAAAGATAAAATACTATGAGTTTGGGAACAAAAATAGAGAAACAAAGAGACATAAACAAAATTTATATCAGCATAAATCCCTAAATTTATGTCTACCATAGTAGAGGGGCAGTATAGCAAAACCATAACATGAGTTTAAGAACAGGATGATGCTGAGGCTATCTTAAATAACTTATTTGTTGTAGGTCAAAATTCTAAATTCAGCTTCAATAATTTCAGACACTTTTGACAATGAAAGAGTATCTTGACATTTTCGTGGTCATCTACATCCTTTCTGCCATCACAGAATTGTATGAATGCATGAATTTAAAAGGAGGTGCTGAAAAGCAAAGATTAATCTCCACAACTTCACAAGACTTCATCTCATAATAAATAAAAAGATGAGATCAGGTGTGTTAATAGTAATATAAAGACAATTACTCAGCCATAAAGAACAAAATTATGTCATTTGCAGGAACATGGATGGAACTAGAAAATATGATGCTAAGTGAAGTCAGCCAGTCTCAGAAAATCAAGGTTCATATATTCTATTTCATATGTACAAGTTAGAAGAATGTGTATTCAGTTGTTGGATGGAATATTCTGTAAATGTCTGTTAGGTCAAATTGGTATGTATTGGTATTTAGGTCTGAAGTGTCTTCACTAAACTTTTGTCTGGAAAACCAATCTAATGGTGTGATAGGTGTGTTGAAGTCTCTCAGAATTACTGTATTGGGGTCTATCTGGGTCTTCATGTCAAGAAGTATTTGTTCTACGTGAGTAGGTGTGCCAACATTTGGGGCATAAATATTTACTATGGTTATATATTCACATTGAATGGTTCCTTTCAACAGTAAGAAGTGACTCTCTTTGTTTCTTCTGGTAAATTGTGGCTTGAAGTCTGCTTTTTCAGATATGAGGTAGCTACTCCTGCTTGGTTATTTGCATGAGATACTTTTTCCTATCCTTTCATTTTCAGCTTGTGAATATTTCTGCCTATAAGATGTGTTTAAAAATAAGAAGCAAAAGGGATTTCAGATTAGAAGTGAGACCAGTAGACTAGTAGAAGGGGATTGGAGGAGGGAGGAGGAGAGGGAAAGAAAGAAAACTTAAGGAAATAGTTCAAATAATGCTATGTCCATATATGAAAGTATCAGTACCAATCTCACTAACATGTATGGGAAAGGGGGGTGGGGTGGGATACTGAGGGAATCACATCAAGTACTGTGTCATGTATGTTTGTATCACATTGAACTTCATTATGATGTATAATTATAATACACTTACAAAAGTATATTATAGTAAATAAATTAATAAATAAAAAGAGCTGGAGATTTAGTTCAGTGGCAGAATGCCCATAATACAACCCCCAGTAATGTGCGCACACACACACACACACACACACAAATATAAATTGAATAGTAGTATATGAAAATTAACTTATGTAAATAGTCAACATTAGAATTCAGAACAAATATTGAAGGGATTTTTCACATTGAAGTAGAGTAATATAGGTGCTTTTGAAATCATTTTCTAACTCATATTAATAATTTGATTTATGAATTATCATAAATATAAATAATTTTGATTCAAAATTTGTAATCCTAGGGTATTTTTACATGACTACTTAATTCACTTTTTAGATGAGTTCCTAACACCATAGCTTATCAGTACATGACAACACTAATATTATCATTTCATTCTATGGAGGGTAAGAAGAATAATGCTAGCCTCAAATTGTTTTAACATAATTTAAAAATATACTCCATTTAAGGAGTTTAGAAAATATTGACCTCATATACATTCAGTAAGTGAATTATTAAAAAATATGCAAGGTGTCAATAGTTTACATAAATTCAGAAGTTAAGATTTGTGATGATCAGAAGCCTATGCAGGACATCTGTTTGCTTTGATTTTGAAGAGGTTGTGATGTTAGAACTCAAGGACTAAGCTTCCAAACTTATACAAGTTACAGATGTCTAACAATTAAACTATGTAAAATGTAACTGTGCTAAAATATATTGTATTTTCCCTATGCATGTGATATATTTTCATTGCTTTAGGACACAGAAAAAGTAAAGTTTTCCAGTCTCATTGCATCCCATTTTTTTAGTAGTGAAGACTTAATTGGAAAAGGGTGAGGACAGGAAAGGCAAGAGGATCACTGGGACTTTGATTTCATCATGTTAAAACAGGTACCCCCCCATACACGCACACTGATGTTTCTAAAAAATGCTGAAGGAACCCTCTTCTCATTTAGAGCAAAATGTCCCCTTTTGTTTGTTATAAAGAAGTAATTTATTATCATCCCATAAGGCATACAAGCTAAATTTACCAGATTAATAGATGAGATTAAGTGTTGAAGTGCCATAAATCTCCAATAAAAGAAAAAAGAAAAATGAATTTCATGCCAACAGAAACCAACATGGATAAAAGATTCACTCAAAGATATAGTGATTGTGTTTGTAGATTCTTTTGGGTATCACTTGAGAGAACATTTGGGTTGTATTTTGTTTTTCTTTCAAGCTTTCCTTTCAGCCAAGTACCAGATGGATCACATATTAGAAACAATTTTGTCTGAAGCATTTCCAAGTATCATTATAGAGATATTTTCCTATATAGATATTTTACTAATCTATATGTCAAATCTCTAATGAGACCTGAGCAAGTATGTCTTATTGTTTTTGAGTGAAATAAAGTATAATATAAATACATTGTTGCTGGCAGGTAAGCTTTTGTTAAGTAGCTTGATCAAACATGCCATTTTGTAAGTTATAAAATAATTATTTAATAGGTTGTCATGTACTTATAGCTAGAATGATAAAATATCCTGTAAAGCAAAATATCCTAGATGAAACCTTGCTTGCATAGAAATCTATATTTATTACCTGAAAAGGAAGAAAGCCAAATGGTATTGATTTTGGCATAATATGCTATGGCCTTCATCCATCTGTTTGGGACTTGACACTGAGATCAATATATTTTTTGCCTGGAAAAGCCCAAGGCATTCCTTGGATTTAGACACAAGATCTGTAGATAGCTGAAGTGATTAAAGAATCATCAAGGTCTTTTGAGAAGCTTATTTTCCAACCTAGTATGGAAAGAAAGTTCTAATTCACAAAGGTGTTTCTGGTTAAACTTTGGTCTTCAATTTTGTTTCAGTTCTTGCAATTCTATTATAAGACAGTGTTATAAATTATATCTTTTGAGACTTCCACTGAATTTAAGTACAGAACATTTGAATAAGTTAGCTGAAAACCTACCACTGGTATAATGCAACTGTTCTTAAATTATCAATAAATATTTATAATGGACTATTACATGCAGTTGCCAAAACCATTTATGATCTTCCTTTGCAGAGCAGGAGGTACTATATTATGCTCTCCATGACTGTCAACCATTTTATAGATTTGGGAATTGTTTGAAATGCATTTAAATTTGTTGGTATGTCATTTTCTCTCTTGAACAAAGATGAAAACTATTAAATCTGTATTTCCATACCAAGAGAGCTTTCAAACTTTTAAGGAATTATTCTGCTTTAATAATTTCATTTATATTAGGTATATTAATGTAACATGCTAGGAACTGAAAGCGTAGATTATTCTTTAATTATAATAAATTTAAGCAAGGCAAAAATATTTGATTTTCAGAGTCAATAAAATTAAAAGCTTATAGAAACTGGCTCTTGCTTTGTTAATTTATTAAGAATTTCATTTCCCTTCTCTTACAAGTGTTAATGATGTGACCTTTGGGAATGATACAAACAATAACTTTCCCATCTCCTTTCCTATCTGTACTGTAGAAATACTTTTCTTCATGACCACAATATTTATTATTTATATCATGATCCCCAGATTTAGTCATCATGCCAAAATGACTATCTATTGAGAAAATATATTGTTTTGATAATAGATAAAAAATAAAATTACTAGAAAACAAATTTTGTTGATGGAATATTTTATATACTGTATTATGTCAACAGCCAGTTTATGTAGTAATGAGATAACCTAAGCAAAGTGAAGAATTTTGACCATTATACAGATACCTATATTATAAATAAATGTGTGTGTGTGTGAGCATGACCTACTTGTTTTTTATTCATTATACATTCAGTGTATATTGACATTGTCATAAGAAAAATTATAAATATGGCTGCAATACATGTTTTTCTTCTGGGCTCTGGGAATTGGGGCTAGAGGTAATTAAATAAGTGACTGGCCAAAAATAAAAATAAACAAATTCAATGATCCTTGTTAAAGCACAGTAAGAAATACTTTATTCAGGACCATCATGATAGGTATAGAGATAGCTGCAATTGGATTTTACAGTGAGAAAGAGATTGATCTCGATTTCCATTATAGCATTGGCAAGTGGGAATTTCTACCTAAGGAGTACGGTGGCATCTGTAGACAGAAAATTACTAAGAAAAAATGTCAGGAGTAAGAGGAATTCTGGTTAAAGTACCTAGCAGGATTTATGCTTTATCACTATAGATATATATAAAGAAAAAGAAATATATAAATATATGTATGTTTTCTTGTTCTTTTGCATTACAACTGCTCATTTTTCCTATGTATATATCATTCCTTTAATAAATACAATTTCCTTTTGAAGCAAGGAGTATATTTCAATAGTATTTATTCTAACAAGCAATAATGAAACATGCTATTTTTAGCATCAAAATGATATCAAGAAATGGTTGTGAAGAAAGTTTCTTTGAAACCAATATTAAATGAACAATTGAAAATTTATAGAAATTAAGTTCAAAATCTTCTAATTAGAATTTTGCTTTATCTATCTTACATAATATGCTCTTAGAGCATGAAGTGTATTTAAATGCCAAAGAGGAGAAGGAGGGGAGAGGAGGAGAGGGAAAATATGTAGCAGAGAAGAAAAAAGTACTGTGAGAAGAAGAGGAGGCAGGAAGAAGGTGAGAGGATACAATCAAGGAGAGGAAATTTTCTTGTTTAACTGTCTAAATGTAAATATTCCTTAGCATTAAACACTTCATATAAAAAAGTAATAAAAACTAATAAAGTATTTCTTTAAACTCTCCATTTTTATTTTCTACTCAATATAACATTCTACAAGTGTTAAAATATATTATGCTTTACATGAAATAGTATAGAAATAATTATCATCAAGTTAATACACACCTTTGGGGTTGTCTTTAAAAATCCAATATTCAAGATCAAAGAAAAACATGTTTTAAGATCAAATAATATCTTCATAAATATATGTTTTATTATTTCCTCTGCTGATCCAGGGAAGCGAATTCTTGGGTCATTCTTTTTCCCCCCGCCTAATAGAAATTAAGCTTCTGCTAATGATAGATAAAACACATATTTTGCACAAAATATTAGATGTATTTATGTAAATTGTTCCTTCCAACATTGTCTTTGTAAATCTATCTTATTAAATTGTTTGTTTTCAGTTTGTTTATTAAATCTGAATAGAGAATTGCAGAAATAATAGGGTTGTTGTTGGTAAAGAAAATGTAAATTATGGGGTAAATTTTATTAATAAGCAATGATTGGTTTTTCTTTTAAATATGTTATAGTTTTAGCTGAGGCTTTGCAGATTTTTATTATTTAGAAAACATTTTTGTGCTATAATTTCCCATTTGAGAAAGATAAATTTAATAAAAAATTGATTCTCTTTATAATAGCAATAAAAAAGATGCTGACCTCTAATTTAAGAGTCAATCCAATTATTGGTGTGTTATTTTAGAAATAGACTTATCTGGTGAAAGGCTTAGTACTTGCTATAGCGTGGATCTTAAATGTTCTCCAAACCCACCTGTTACAGCTTTGGTCCCCCGTCCATAGCATTTTGGGAGTTGGTATAACCTTTAAGTGGTAGGGCTTAGTGGAATAAAGTTAGGAGACTGGGGGTCAAAGTCTTTAAAACTATGAGCCCAAATAAAATTTACATTATTTTAATATAAATATCTCTGATATTTTAAGATAGTAATGAAAATCTGACTCACAAGATATTCAAAATAATATATCTTCCATGTGAAATAATGCTGGACCCAATAGCAGTCACTAGTATGGATATAATCCAGTAGTATCTACTTATTCATATGGAATGCATCCAAGATTCCCATTGGATTCCTAAACCAGTGGATAGTACTAGATCCTGTAATTTCATTCCTCTTCTACCTTAACTAAGCACTTACCACACAGTGTGGCTATAAATTTTGCAGTTTGATATGCAACATCAAAACTAACACAATTTTTTTTCTTCAAAATTTTATGGATAGAAGATGTTATAGTTTGGATATAGAATGTTCCCTGAGAGCTCATGTGTTGATGTTCAAAGGTAATATAATTTAATCATGAGAGTTATACCCTCTTCAGTGGAAATGGATTTATTGGATCATAAAGTAGTAGTAGAGTGTGAGTGGAGGTGGTGTATCACTGGGCATGTGGCCATGGGGACCATCCATGGAGCCCTTTCACTAGCTCTCTCTCTGCTTCTAGCCTCCATGATGTGAGAGCAGAGTCCCAATGCCCATGCTGCCTCTTCTTCCAACCACTATGCCCTTGCTCCAGCCTAACACAGAATGAACCTCTGACATCTCTAGAACTGTGAGCAGGTAAATCTTCCTTTCTCTAAGTTGTGATAATCAGGTATTTTGAATCGCACCAATTAGAATGCTGAAACAGAAGACTTACACTTACCGTAGATCTTAGTAACTGCAGCATATGGTATTTTTCTTAAATTCAGAATTTTCAATTAAAGGAAAGCCTTTATGACTTCTTGGCATATTTGAAATATCAACTTTATTTCTCTTGTGCTTTTGAGTCATTAAATAAAATAAGGGTTACTCCAACGTAAGCATTTCTATAATACTCTAGTTAATCAGGTAACTTAGGTGGTTACAAAATATATAAGAGGAATGGTAATACATATGGCCTGTATATGCTGAACAAATTAATGATTCATGTCCCAAGTAGAATGGCTCAAGATTTAATTATGCTACTCAGAATGTCATGAAATCTACAACTTATGAATTATTTATTTCTGGAATATGCTACTTAATATTTACAGGCTGCCATGGACCATGAGTAACTCAAACTGCAGAGAACTGCTAATCTTCTTGAGTTTCACTTAGAAAGATTTCTGTCTGTAATAAACAAACATACAAACAAGATTTTAATGTTGTCTCCAGGTGTTTGTTATGAGTCAAGCACATTAATGCCCATCAGCATTCTACCTATTAGCGTTAAAGAAATATGTGCCCATTCTGTCCGTGAGGCACTTCATGTCATCTGGACCCTGGAGTGCATGAGTTTTTATCTCTTTTTTAAATCATTTTTTTTTCTGATTTCACATCCTCTATGTGATTTTTCAAGTATTTGCTTGAGACTAACTACCATCCTTCAGCAAGGAAACATACATGTCTATTACATCTAAAAAAATCAAATGTTCTTCTCCAAGTTCTCATTTTATTAGCAAAACTGTTCAACTACATTTTTAATTTATGGAGGTCTCAGGAACAATACCATGGAAGTAATAATCAGAAAAGACAAACTAAAATAACATAGGAATGACAAGAAAATCTTCCATTCTCCATCCCCTGCTAAATGCACAGAGACACATATGGAGACATTTGTCAAGACATACAAATAGCCAACAGGTATTTGAAAATGTCTC
This sequence comes from Glis glis, assembly GCA_004027185.1. NCBI lineage: Eukaryota > Metazoa > Chordata > Mammalia > Rodentia > Gliridae > Glis > Glis glis. The sequence goes on along the minus strand of PVJS01061397.1, from coordinate 2,033 downwards.
AACATCAATAATCATTAGGGAAATGAAAATTAAAACCACACTTATAGCCACTTGAGTTTTGATAAAGGAACAAAACACATGTGCTGGAGATAAGACAGACTTTTCAACAAGTGATGCCTGGAAAACTGGTTATCCACATGTAGAAGAATTCAGTTAGTTACAATCTCTCACCTTTCACAAGACTCAGCTCAAGATTGAAGAACAGAAGCACTGTAATTACAAGAAGAGGGCATGGGCCAACTCTCCAACATATAGGCACTTGTAAAAACTCCCTGAATAAGATACCCAAATCAGAAAACAAAACTAAGAATCAATAAATGGGATGGCATTAAGTTGAAAAGCTGGACAGCAAAGGAAACTACCAATATGCTGAAGAGAAAGTGTATAAAATGAAAGAAAATGTTTGCCAGATACTCTGATAGAAGACTAATATCTAGAATATAGAAAATCTTAGCAGTAAAAAATAACCCAATAAAAATGGACAATTGAATAGATAATTAGCAATCAGGGAAAGGCAAATCAAAATTATGCTGAAATTCCATCTAACTCTGGTTAGAATGGCAATCATCAAGAATACAAATAATAATAAATGCTAGTGAGGATGTAGGGATATAAGAATTCTTATACATTGCTGGTGGGAATGCAAATTGGTACAATAATTGTAGATATCAATATGGAGGTTTCTCAAAAGACTAGGAATGGAAACACCAAATGACTAAGCTATACCATTCCTTCATATCTTTTCAAACGAATTAAAGTGGAACTACTCTAGTGATGCATGCATAGCCATGATTTTAGCAGCACAATTCACAATAGCCAAATTATGGAACCAACATAGGTGTCTGCCAATAGATGAATGGATAACAAAATGTATTTGCACACAATGGAATTTTACTCAGCCATGAAAGAACAAAATTATGTTATTTTCAGGAAAATGACTGGAACTAGTGGTTATTTTTAAGTGAGATCATCCAGTCTCAGAAAGTCAGGGGACTAATGTTTTCTCTCATATGGAAAAGCTAGAGAGAATACAGAAAACAAAAGGGACTTCAAAAAATTGAGGAGAGAGACCAGTAGAATAGTGGAAAGGAATAGAAGGAGGATAGTAGGGAGGGGAAAGGAAGAAGTAGTGAAAGAAACAGTTCTAATTATGCTGTGCCAATGTATGAAGGTATCCAATGCCATTATTCTGTGTTAGGATGAGTGAGTAGTGTGATGGGACTTGAAGGTAAATTCAACAAGACCTGTGTATGTGTGTGTTTGTATGATACTCACTAAGATGTATAATTACAATGAACGGATAGAAGTATATAAAAAAAGAAAAATTAAAGATAAGTTCTAAAGAGGATGAAAAAAGGGAACACTTGCACACTGTTGGTAGGAATGTAAATGAGTTCATCCATTATAAAAATACAGTATGGAGGCTTCTATAAACATTAAAAATAGAAATATCACATGATCCAGCAATTCCACTACTAGGTATATATCCAAAATAAATGAAATCAATATGTCAAAGAAGGCATCTGCATTCCCATGTTTATCACAGCACTACTCACAATAACCAAGAAATAGAAACAACTGAAGTGTCCATGAAGTAATGAGTGGATAAAGAAAACGTGATCCATATACACAGTGGAATATACAGTCATAAAATGGTCAATCCTTATCATTTTCAACAGCACAGAGATCTTTAAGAATTGACTATAGGAAAATAAGTCAGGTGCAGAAAGAAAATACCACACAATTTCTCTTAAATGTGGAATCTAAAAAAGTTGATCTCAAGGAACTATAGGGTAGAATATTAGCTACCTGAGGCTAAGGAGATTACAAGAGGGAGAGATAGCCAGACGTGGTGGCACACGCTTGTAATCCCAGTACTTTGGGAGGTGGAGACCGGAGGATCCGGGTTCGCAGCCAGCCTCAGCTCTCTCTCTCTCTCTCTCTCTCTCTCCCTGTCTCTCTCTCTCTCTCTCTCTACCTAGTGAGGCCCTCCGCAACTTCGTGAGACCCGGTTTCAAAATAAAGTATAAAAA
>PVJS01061396.1:0-11003 GCA_004027185.1 Glis glis | reverse complement strand
AGTCCATGAGACAACTTGATTTTTCTCTTTATTTTTAACTTACATAATATCTATGTAAAATAATAAACTCAACATTTTGGAGATGTTAAAATGGATAATTTTAAACATAACTTATGGGATTTGCCTTTAACAAGTAAGTTTTTTTATTGTCCATTTTTCTTGGTATTGCTACATTTTTCAGTATATAATTATATATTAAAAAAAATAAACCAATCAGCTTGTACAAAAACAAAACAATAATGCACAAACACCAACAAAACAAAAACCAATAAAACAAAAGGAGAAAGGAAAAGAAAAAGAAAAATTCTTGATGAAAAATGAAGAATTGTCTCTGTTGAGGTGGTCAACACTATGGATAAGACTGGATATTCAGTTTGTGTGCCAGACCATCTTTCTGTTTCTTCTTGGACTGTGTGCCTCTTTGAGCAGGAGCTGAGTTTTTTTTTTTTTTTGCAGTACTGGGGATTGACCCAGGGGTGTTCTACCTTGAAGCTACACCCCAAAGCCCTATTTTTATTCTTTATTTTGAAACAGGGTCTCACTAAGTTGCAGAGGCTGGCCACAAACCCAGATCCTCCTGTCTCAGCCTCCCAAGTACTGGGATTACAAGCATGCACCACCATGCCCGGCTTAGGAGCTGAGTTTTTAAAACCTTTCCTCCTTCTGTGTTGCTTGTCTTGCTGTTGATTGGAGTGCTCTGGAACTGAGACTGGATGGAATGGGTCCTGCTCACCAACGCAGGGTAGGATGAAATGGAAAGTACTGTCTATTGGAGATTTGTCCAGGCAGAATAGCTTGATGCACCCAGAGTAGGGCTGATACAGAATTCTAAATGGGCAGTTTCGGCAGCAGGGGTCTAGGTTTGATCAGAACTTTGAAACTTGTTGGATGTTATCTACTCTGGAGAGGTTCTATCGACACATTCTGATGGCCAAGCAGAGGCTGAACTCTGCTGGGCGCCTGGGTCACCGGACCTTCCAAGGATTCCACTCACAGGGTGGGGGGAAACCAACTGCCCTTAGTGGAGAAGTCTCTGCAGAACCTGGAGACCCTCCTGCCTTTGAATATGGCCTTCCAAGGCTTAGACCAAATCTGCTCTATTTCCCAGACCCTCTTCAGTTGGTCATGCAGACCACAAGACAGAGAGCGAATGCACATTGCACTTCCCTTCATTGCACTGAACCTCCTGAGAGCAATCTTTTCTGTTCCTATTTCAATAGTTATCTACCGGTACACACTTTGCCTATTGGCAAGCACTGGCTAGGCCAGTGTAGCAATGTTTACTGAGGCTCTGGGATTCCCTCAGCTGCCAGTTCCAGCGTGGGTTTGTCACGACGGCTGCCACCTCAGCTCTCCACTCACCAGATGGGATGCACGGCTCTTTTCAGACCTCGCCTCTTTGTGCAGCTTCTGGTTCAGCTATGTTTCAACTGTCTTTCTTCTGCTGAGTTTGACTGCTTTTCTTCTCTTCCCAAGGAGTCTTTTCACTGGTTCGATTTTTTTAATACTTTTATTGGTGCATTATAGTTTCACATCCACTGGTTCAATTCTGAGTCTCGGAGCAACTGGAATGAGCTGCCTTCTTCTAGGGCGCCATCTTTAATCTCTTCATCTACTTTCAAGTCTTCATTTGAAGCTGTCATTTGAATCCCTAATGTGATTGGTCCTTGGATCTGGGCCTGATTGGTCTGTTTTGAATCCTGTTTTTGCATCTTGGTGGGTTCCCAGTGCAGGCCTGCTCCTTTCTCTCTGCCTGTGCCCCCTACCCACTGTGAGGCCATCCTGCCTCCCTTGGTCCAGGAATTCGGCAAGTGCTGATGCTGGGGACTGTAGCACCGGGTGGATGGCTGGATCTGCTACTGCCATGTCTGATCACTCCTGTCTCTAGCCTCCCAAGCACTGAGATTACAGGTGTGCTCCACTAAGCCTGGCTTACACGTAACTTTTAATAGGACTGTGTTTCCCCTGTTCTTTAATTATTATGAATATAAAAATACAGTACAGAAATATGTAAAATGAAAAGTAAAGATACTCCTTTGACTTTCTTCACCATCTTCCCCTCCACTTCTCAGAGAATAACCAGTGCCACATGAATATTACATGAATGTTTCAATATTACATGAAAAGAATCACATTTTTACATGAATGTAGTTACTTCTCTCTGTACTACAAGAATAGGATCTAACTTTTTTGTTTTCTGTTTATTTTTTTTAAACAGAGAATTCTTTTATTTTGAGATAGGGTCTCACTAAGTTTCCCAGGCTGGCCTGAAACCTGTGATCTCCTGTCTTAGCCTGCAGAGTAGCTGGGATTACAGGTGTGTGCCACTGTGCCCAGCAGGACTTAATTTTTTTCACTTGTTTTTTCTTTGTAAAGTAGTTTGAAGATTTTTTTTGTGTTAGTACATACAGATCTAAGCCATTCCCCCCCTTTTGTAGTTGTATGATATTTTACAGTTTGGATGTACTATAATTTATTTAATCCAATGTGATGGAAATCTAGCTTGTTTTCATTTTTTCTGCTATAAACCATGCTTCAGTGACCAACTTCGAGAACTTTTTTTTTTTTTTTTGCAGTAGTAGGGATTAAACCCAGGGTCTTACACATGCCAAGCAAGTGATCTACCACTTAGCTACAGCCCCAGCCCTGATGACCAACTTTGTACACACATATATCTTTTTGCACATGTGTAAGTATCTCTAAGGGATGTAGAGGGATATATATATATATATATATATTTTTTTTTTTTGTGTGTGTGTGTGTGTGGTATTGGGGATTAAACCCAAAACCCAAGAGCATTCTATCCCTGAGCTACCCCCCGAGCCTGATTTTTTAAAATTTTCAAACAGGGTCTTACTAAGTTGCTGAGGCTGACCTCAAACTTGCAATACTCCTGTCTCAGTCTCCCAAATCCTGGAATTACAGGCATGTACCATGACATCCAGGTAGGGATAGATTTTGAAAAAGAGACTTCTGGGTGAAGACATCACACATTTAAAAATTTTGGTTCAGAAATGTGCTTTTCTCAGGTATTTACTTATTTTTCTCTTCCAAGCACTGTGTCAAGACTCTGGAGATATATATGCATGCCTCTTTCGTATGTCTTCTTGAAAGAGTCAAATATTTTGTCTCTTTTTAAAAAATATACATGCACAGTTCAATCTTAAAGTGCATGGTTTGTGCACCACCTTCACTCCTGATGTCCTGTTATCTCCTCCTTATTCTCATTTTAATTTTGCTTAATATATGTGCTAACTTGATAAAATTTTTATTTTATATCATTATATGTATGTAAATTTTGCACCAGGTCCCTCCAGAATAGAATCAGTTGTGAACACACAAAATGATTGAGCTGAGTTTTTTTTGGGGGGGGGTACTGGGGATTGAACGCGGGGAATGGGGCAGAGCCAGCTCATCTCATTTCCCAACATTTTTCTAAGGTTGGGATCGTCATCCCTGTTTTGCAAATGAGAATCAGCTCTACCAGACTCCAAAGGCTGATCGCTTACGTCATGATGCACCCAATGCAAGGAAAGATATGCTCTTGGGGTGACCAGCCAGTGTATCAGCCACCAACAGGCTTATCCTCCTGTCACTCTGAGGCTGCATCTAAAAGGCCATTGGGATGCAGGTGGGATGTAAACCTTGGCCTTCACACTGGGGGAGGCCTTAGCCTCTTGGGACACACCTGTGTCTATTGCATTAAGTGGACTGTTACCCATCCCCTCCACCTGGAGTCATTTGAGCTAGAAAATACAGAAGTCAGATGATGACCTTTGGGTATATCCAGCTCCATTGATGTCATCTAAAGTAAAGGAGCTTTAACTGAAGCAGGAGGGGCTGGGGTTAGCCCCAGGACAGGACTTTTGCCCAGTGAGTGGTTCTTAGTGCAGGAACAAGTGAGCATGGAATTCCCTTAGAGGAGCCTTTAAGACCAGGCCGAGTCTCCAGCTGCCTAGGGCTTAGCATGGAGAATTAATGAGGCCCCCGTGACAGCTCTGCTAAACCTCCCTAGAAAACTACAAATCTGTGATGCCAACTGGTCATTAAACTCCATTACTCCAGGCTCTCTTTTCTTGAAAAATTTGGCTTAGGCCAGCAGGTGGTGATAATTTGATAGAAATAAGACTTAGAGCCCTGAGTGAAAGCATTCAAAACAGGCTGGAAGGCTCTGGGGCCAAGAAAGGGAAACCTTTCTGTGAACCCAGTAGCTCCAAGGAGGGGGCTGGCAAAGGGGCAATTTGGAAGCTTGAGGTCTGTAGTTCCTGCTGTCCAGGCCCTAGGGAGAAACTCTGAGTGACAAAGACTCTGAGAAGAAGGAAGCAGATGCTGCTCATGGAGACCTCCCCAGCCTCTCAGGGATCTCCTGGGATTCACTGTGTTCACTCTTCCTCAGACCAGAGGACAGGGCCCTGCTGCCCAATGGATCATGGGCAGATGATGAGGGTCTGGTCCCCTTTCTCTAGGAGATGTGGCCTGAAACAGTCAGATGGAGGCCTACTGATGTGCAGGGTTTCTCCTAGACCAGTGAGGTCTGTAGCTACAGGATAATGCCCAAGGGAGATGTTGCTGGTCTTTTATGAGTTCTTGCCTGTCTATCCCCTAGACTGCAACTTCTTTAGGTCAGGGACTATGTCTACTGTGTACACCACCCTACCCTCAGTACCTAATACAAGGTATTATTTGTATGTAGTAGAAGCTCTTTGTGTTGACACAAAGAAATGCATGATTAAGAGGATAAGAGTAGGCCCTCATGGAGCTGTCCAAGGTCCTGACCAGGGCTTGACTTCGTTTGGTGGATTGGTCTTTTGTTTTCTTGCTTTCTTTCCAGGGCTTTGCCACAAAACCTGAACACAACCTATTCCGAATACATATTTTCTGAATTAAGTGTTCTCTTTATAGTCTTTATAGTCAGGGGTGCTGCATCAGGTCCAAAAGAATGATTCTTTCAGCACAGAACCAAATGGGTTAATGCCACATTCCTTCTCCATGTCTATGGCATTTTTGGTTCCCACTTCCCATCTCTCCCATGTCCTTACAGTGAAGGTGTATACTGGAAAAGCAGCAATGCATAGTGCTGGAGGAGTGAGCTAGGTCCAGGCTGTAAACCTCAAGATGTGGATTCATGGGGCAGGAAGTGTGCCTCATCTATCTGAGCGCTCCCAGGGTCCTGCACAAGTTCCAGGCACAAAGTAAGCACTCAGTAAGAGATGTATAATTTCTTTCTTTTTTTTGTGGTACTGGGGATTGAACCCAGGGGCATGCTACCTCTGAGCTATACCCCCCATTTTATTTTGAAGCAGGTCTTGATAAGTTACTTCATGCTGCTGGTTTCAAAACTGTAATCCTTCTGTCTCAGCCTCCCAAGTACTGGGATTACAGGTGTGCACCACCATGCCCAGCTAACACATATAATTTCTAATTGTGCAGGAATGTGCAAAGGATATGGAAAATATGGATCTGGTTGTAGGCTCAGTTAACATTCTTTGAGGGGTAGGAGATGAAGGATACCAATTTCCATTTATTTCTTCCTGGTATTTGCTTATTCATATCTGGACTGACTAAAAGAGCCAGTGCTTAGTTCTTCTGTGTTGCTTTCACTATCTCCAACATTCATATATAATACTAGGTTAAGATAGAGACACGGGAGGTAAGAGTCAGGAACATAAGGTGGAGGTAGGAAAGTGAATCCAAGACTGCATTTTGGCAAATAGACTCTAGAGAAAGCAGGTTTCTATTGCCCAGCTCAGAATCCAGTAGGGGAAGAGCTAACATTTCAGAAGCATCCATATAGTTAAACCAAGAAGTGGACTCAGGGAGTGATTGTGGGAAAATAACTCAATCTTGCTCTGGTATGAGGTAGGGAGTCCTGATGTCAGTGCCCAAATGTGCATCTGCATCAGTAAAGGTCCCCAGGGTCAGGGGCCATCAGACAGGACATTGGGTGCAACAAGCAAGCCTCCTTCTCTTTGCACAAATTCTGAGCACCCATCCTCAGGACTTTGGGCTCAGCTCTGGTCTCCATACTACCTTGGAGACACATTGAGACTACGGAAGCCCAGTTAAAGGCCAGATGCTCGGCATCCTTCCTTTCCTCCCCGCAAGCATCTGTCCTGGAGGCATCTCCATTTTTTGTATCTGAGCCTCCTCTCCATCATCATCTTTTCTCCTCTGGGTTACTGTGATAATCATCTTATGAACAGAGGTGCTCATTGTGTGGAAGCTAGAAAGGGGAGAGAGAGAGAGAGAGAGAGAGAGAGAGAGAGAGAGAGAGAGAAGAAGAAGAAGAAGAAGAAGGAGGAGGAGGAGGAGGAGGAGGAGAAGAAGAAGAAGAAGAAGAAGAAGAAGAAGAAGAAGAAGAAGAAATGCCTTTCAAAGCCACTCCCCCGTGACTTATGTTCTCCCACTAGGCCCTGCCTCCTAATGTTTCCACCCCCCCCAAAAGTGTCACCAGCTGGGGACCAAGTCTTCAACACATGAGCCTTTGGGGGACACTCCAGATCCAAGCTAGAGAGCTCTGTGCTTCTCTGTCTCCCTGTGGGGGCACACCATGGACTTCCTGAGAATAAGGATAAGAAAGAATCTTATTTCTTTCTGCCTTCCCTTCCTCCCACTGCTCAGCAGTGTGCCTGGCACCTTTTTGGTGCATGATAAGTATTTGGAGAATTGTAAAATTAATTGAGCCTGTAGAATGGTCATAGGAGACTGTCCTTTGGGGACAGATCCTTCAGTCTAAAAGGGAAGAAAGGAGAAGTCAAGGCATCTCCACTTTTCTCTTTCTGCTCTGGGCAAGGAGGATATTTGGCTGCATCTACATAGCTGTTCTGAGTTCTTCTGGACAGCCCCTCCTTCCATGGTCTCACCTCTTGCTGGTAGCTTCTGATATGGCTGTAGCTCAGATTGGATGGGCTTGGACTCTGGGTTTCGGTGGTTCCATCATCCCCCATGACCTGCAGCAGTGAAGGGGACACTGGCTTCCTGCTGTTGCTGATTCTGAGATTACGTCACAATCCCTACTTTGGTGTGAGTCTTTCCAGCCTTGCTGTGAACCATCCTCTCTGTCTATGATTGAAATACTGGAGTGATTTCAGTTTTTCTGGCTGAACCCCAACCATTAGAGTCTTCATGTATACATATGAGGCCCTGGGTTCAATCCCCAACTGCAAATACACACACACACACACACACACACACACACACACACACACACACTGGTTTAGTCAGTATTCTCACTGCTGTAATCCAAAATACTTGACCACCACAACTTAGAGGAAGGAAGATTTATTTGCTCACAGTTCTGGCGATTTCAGGGGTTCAGTCTATATTAGGTCGGGTGAAGTCTGTGGTGCTCAGGGCAGGGTGGTGGGAAGCAGAGAGAAGAGCACAAAGGCTCTTCTTCCACATTGTGGAGGCTGGAAGCAGAAAGAGGGAGCAAAGGGAGGAGGGGCCATATATAGTCCCCAAGGCCACACCCCCAGGAACTCCTCCTCAGCAACCAAACCCCACCTCCAACATGGTTGACCTACAACATAGAGGTCTGAGGGACATTCTAAATTCAAACCATAACACATATACACATATATGTTATATATGTGCTGAGGATTGAACCTAGGGCCTCACACATGCCAGACAAGTACTCTACCACTGAGCTGCATCCCCAGCCCTTTTTAAATTTTGAGACAGAGTCTTGCTAAGTAGCCCAGGCTGGGCTCAAACTTGCAATCCTCCTGCCTCGCCTCCTGAGTAGCTGAAATTACAGTTGTGCACACTTGTGTCTGTCTATTTTTAATTGACACACAGTAATTGTACATATTTCTGGGGTGTTACAATCTTCTTGCTTGGGCCAGCTGAAGATTCAGTCCTGGGGTTTCCTGGACCAACTTCTGCTGTTGGTTCTGCCCACAGGGGTCTGTCGCACACAGAGACCTGTTGCCCCCAGGGGTCCCTTGTTCACAGTGTTCCTGCAAGGCAGCCACTGGTGGCCCTTATGAGCGCCAGTGTAATCCCTACTGTTAGATTCCTCATGATTCCCACTGAGTGATTTTGGTGACCCAGCTCCTTGGCTGAGCCAATCACTCCTCCCATGCCCCATGGCTCTTATGAGGGAGGATCTCAGATCCTGGAAGAACAGGGCAGGAGGCTTGATGCAAACCACAACCTACATGTGGCCACTAAATCCAGGATGCTAAACACTTCTGTGCCCTGACACTTAGAAGACGGATGTTTGAAACACGTTGGGAGGGTGGTAAACTTTAGTGATTCATTATGCCAAGAGCTAATGCCAGTAGGGAACATAAAAACCTTCCTGAGAGGCCAGGCTGCAGTCAACAATGGATCTGTTTGTCTGTCTGTTTGCTTGTGGTACTGGGGATTGAACCCAGGGGCATTCTATTTCTGAGCTACACCCATAGCCCTATTTTATTTTTTATTTTGAAACAGGGTCTCACTAGGTTGCTGAGAGTCTTGCTAAGTTGCTGAGGCTGGCCTTGAACCTGTGATCCTCCTGTCTCAGCCTTCCAAGTACTGGGATTACAGGCGTGTGTCTTCATACCTGGCTTCAACAATGGATCTGTGTAGGACTATTAAGATGAATGAGTCTGTCATGAGGTCATTCCAGCTATGGAGCAGAGGTAACATATCTTAGGGGACCCTGTCAGAGACTCCAGGCTGGTTGGGCCTGGGCTGACCCCCTGGGGGTTTCTAGGGCTCTCTTCAGGATAGCAGGAGGGTGAAGAGACTCCCCAGTATTGAGCAGAGGGATTGAGTGTCGGGGAGTGGGGCTGGAGAGATGGATGGGTCACTCTGAAGAAGTGGCTGGGACCAGGTACAAGCTTTGCCTGGAGCGGAGAAATGAAAATATTTAAAGCCTCAGTCTGACAAGTAAATATGACTCTCATTGAGCAAGGAGAGACAAGGCGAGAAAGAGCTGAGAGCAAAAAAAAAGAGATCTGAGACCAGAAAAGGGAAGGACACTTCTACAAAGGTCACTGAGGAGCCAGGATGGCAGGAAAGACAGGAGCTGAGCATGCAGGACACTGAAGCCAGTGCACAGCAGGATCTCTTGACTTCGTGTCTTAGCACCTCCACGTGCCAGGTGGGTGGCATGCAGAGGGGGCAAAGACCTGGTTCTGGTCTTTGGGAACTCATGCTCTGGTGGGGAGACCGAGTGGAAAGCAGACGACCAGGGACAGGTGTGATAAGTGCTCTGACCCACAGGCGTGCCTGTTGCTGTGGAAACTTGAAGGAGGCACACCTGTTGGGATCTGGGTGGGAGGGATTTCCATGGGGAATCTTGAAGGGTGGGCTGCGATTCTGCAGGAAGTGAGGAAGCAATGGGGTGGGGCAGGTGCTGCAGGCATCTGGAGCTGGGTACCCAAAGGCCTGGAGTGAGAGGGAACAGGATGTGCTTGCGGAGCTGCCGAGGGCGGTGGGCGATGCCATCAGGGGAGGTTGGAGAGCTGAGCGATGGGGAAAAGTGCTCTGGAAGTGACACTGGGAGCCTGGACTGGTCTCCCGTGAGCAGTGGGGCTGATAAAGCAATATGGTGGAGGGGCGATACAATCATATTTGTGGTTTAGAAAGATTATCCTGGCTGACAAAGGAGAGGGGGAAGACTGAGGCAGGAAGACCACATGGGTGGCGATTGTGATGATTCACCTGGCAACTGCTTCCTGCCATGCCAGGATATGCTATGGACCCAAAAGGTCCAGCTATAACAACTGGGCAGATAGACGAGGGCTGCCCTGTTCCCAACCAGGATCATTGGGGTTCACTCTGGCATGGAGAGAGGGGCTTCTGAGAGCTGCTTTGGGGACACAAGTGCAGAGAAGTCAGCCTGCCGGGCTCCAAGAAATGTGCAACCCAAGCTTGCACGTGGAGTGCTCTGTCCTCTGCAGCCCACTGCAGCCCGACGCGGCGTGACTCAGTGGGACGAGAGCTTTGCAGGTGGAGGCAGAGGTTTAATGGCTGCTGATGAGTTGCGAGAGCGAGGGTTTTTCGGGAATGTGTGTGAAGGAGGCGTCTCTATACAGCTAAATTCCTTTATTAACTTAATGAGTTTGGCTGCTTTCCTGGAAATGCAAGTGCCATTTGGCACCATCGCTGCTGCTTCAGAAAGGGTGTCATTAAACTAAGAATCTGTAAGAAAGCACAATAGCGATAAACGAAGCCGCTGGGGAGACTGCACAGCCCCACACAGACTTTGCAAGGACCTTCAGAATGGAGAATGCTCTCTCTCTCCGAGGCCGGTAGCTAGTTAGAGGCTGGGGTTGGGGTAGTGCAAATAATTATCTGGATAATCCAATCTGTGCAGGTAATATTGGGTGATATTGGAAGGACTAATATTAAAGTTGATGGGGATTGGGCCTGCATTGATTGCTAATAGGTATCAATTGCTAATAGTGAAAACAGGTTCTCATACTCAGACAGAACAATAAAATCCTTTTCTCTGTCTCTAAGTTGTCAGCCGAGAGCTACAGCCAAGGTTGACCTTGGTCAACTAAAAATTGGCTGTTAGTCCAGCTAAACACTGAATGTTGCAGGCACAGAACATGCAATTAGAAAGAATTATAGACTTTCACAACAGCTAAGACTAACATTAAAAGATGAAAAATCAAGCTACATTAACCCAATATTAATTACTAATAACACAAAATAGCTATAGTCCCAAATCCTCCATACTTTAAAAGACTATATTCCTGTTTATTTTCTTTCCTTTATTATAAAACAAGTTTTCAACATAATAAGTAACTTCTAGCAGATAGAGATAAGGAGATACTGAGAACTCACCAAGGACACAGGTGGGCAGTACACATGCTTTAAACTTTAATAAAGCCAGGCGGGGTGGCGCACGCTTGTAATCCCAGTACTTTGGGAGACGGAGACCGGAGGATCCGGGTGCGTGGCCAACCTCAGCTCACTTGCTCGCTCTCTCTCTCTCTCTCTCTCTTTCTCTCTTTCCCTGTCTCTCTCTCTCTCTCTCTCTCTCTCTCTCTCTCTCTCTC
>PVJS01061395.1:0-11003 GCA_004027185.1 Glis glis | reverse complement strand
CTCTCTCTCTCTCTCTCTCTCTCTCTTCCTGTCTGTCTCTCTCTCTCTCTACTTAGTGATGCCCTCCGCAACTTCGTGAGACCCGGTTTCAAAATAAAGTATAAAAAATAGGGCCGGGGGTGTAGCGCAGAGGTAGAACGCCCCTGGGTTCAATCCCCGGTACCGCCAAAAAAAAAAAAAAGAATAAAAATCTTTGCTTTCTTTTCATCAGATTTTTTTGGTGTTTTGTTTTGTTGGGCTTTCTAATGGCTAAGGAAAGGGGCTGGTATAAGTGGAATTTTTGTCTCTTTTTGACAAACATCAGCGCCATCTACTGTCAAGTAATAAAATCATGAAATATGTAACAACAATGAAAATTAGGGCTTAGTGAGGGAAAGAGCACTTTAAATAGAATATATATATATATATATGTAATATGTATATGTATATATAATATATAATATGTATATATATATATATATCACTTACATATGTAGACTCACTATATAAGTAAATAATTATAGATTCCTGTATACATTTTTTTGCATTACTGGGGATTGAACCCAGGGGCATTCTACTTCCGAGCTATACCCCCAGCCCTATTCTTTATATTGAAACAGGGTCACAGGGTCTCACTAAGTTGTGGAGGCCTCACTAAGTAGCTGAGGCTGGCTGTGAACCTGCGATCCTCCTGTCTCAGCCTCCCAAGTACTGGGATTACAAGTGTGCACCACCAAGCCCGGCTTGTTTTTTGTTTTTGTGTTTGTTTTTTTGGTACTGGGGATTGAACCCAGGGGCATTCTACCTCTAAACTACACCCCCAGCCCTTTTTAGTTTTCTGAAACAGGGTCTTGCTATGTTGCTAAGGTCTCGCTAAATTGCTGAGGCTGGCCTCAAACCTGCAATCCTCCTGTCTTAGCCTCCCAAGTACTGGGATTCCAGGCATGTGCCACCATGCCCTGCTTTATGTTATATCTTTAAGCAACTTATAGAAATAATTGGATGAAATTAAAATATAAATTATAATTATATAATGCTTAAGAGCACTAACTTTGTAAGAGGATTAAAATGGGATGAGTTTCAGCTAAACTGCCTAATAGCTATATGACTTCTCTTAACCTCAGTCTTTTCATCTGTAAGATGTTAATAATATACTTATGAGGTTGTTTTGCTGATTAAATGGCACATGTAAAAATTACCCCAAAGCTAGCAGAACAGTAGCCTTTTTTTTTTTTTTTTTTTGGTACCGGGGATTGAACCCAGGGCCATTTTACCTCTGAGTTCCATCTCCAGTCCTTTTTATTTTTATTTTTTTCTGGTATTGGGGATGGAACCTGGGGGCATTCTACCTCTGAGTTACACCCCCAGCCCTATTTTTTTATTCTTTATTTTGAAACAGGGTCTCACTAAGTTGCAGAGAGCCTCACTAAGTAGCTGAGGCTGGTAGCAAACCTGCGATCCTCCTGTCTCAGCCTCCCAAGTACTGGAATTACAAGCATGCACCACCACGCCCGGCTATTTTTTGTTTTGAAACAGGGTCTTGGGAGGTTGCTGAGTCTCACTACATTGCTGAGGCGGTCACGGAACCTGCGGTCCTTCTGTCTCATCCTCCCAAGTACTGGGATTACAGGCATGTTCCACCTCACCTGGCTAATAGCTATTGTTATACAACATTTTCTGGGTACAGACTATGTATCAGACTGTGTTAGGAGCCCTCTTCCCAGCCATCCTGTGAGATGGAGAGACTCTGAGGCCCAGGTACTATGCCCAAGATGACACAGCTAAGTGGGAACCCAGAGCTAAATTCAATTCTTTACCTGGTTCCAAAGCATTATCCTTCCAACTGCATCACAAAACATGGCTCAGAATCCACTTCTGATATATTCCTGTTTATGCTCCCTTTGGCCACTATGAAGATCTGCCTTTCACATATTGACATAATCCAAACCCGATTCCTTTGTGGAATTCCAAACCCATCAGTCCTTTGTGGTCTAATGCCTGTATCACATTGAATAGCTGTGCCAAGTTTGCCTAACCATGCAATATTTAAGAAAGTAACTTTGGGAAGACTCGTAGAGAGTTCAATATGCAACCTTGGTCATAACCAAGGATGAAGGGGTGATGACCCTACGGCTCCGCATGCCCTCCCTGTCTTTCGTGCAGGCCTCAAGTACTGATAAATCACTGCATTATCCCTAGTTTTTACAAGCCTTCTCTCTTTCTGGAATAGAATTCCTCATGGGCAGAAGATAAACCTGTTAAATGGATGAATGGAAAATGATTACATGTTTTACCAGTTTGAAGAGCTGATGCGACCATAAAGTCTTTGAAGACTGGGACCTTAAATTCTCTCTACTCCAGCACATAGTAATTATTATTCATTTGAGATTTATTGACCCAAATTGAATCAGGTTGGCTAGAAATTGCCCTCAAGATACTTCCTTAAAAAGAAGTTACTTTATAGTGCCGTCCTTTCTCCCTTTTTAATAACCAAATCCAAAGAGAATATATTCACATTTCTTCTCCAGGGAATGTAAGCGATTTTATTGCAATGTAAAAAAATCCACAATTAAAAACTGATAAAAAGCATATATAAATCACAAAACTGTGCTGTTAATGTTGCTTTTAAAGCTAAGGGTGTTTTTCCACTCATTTGTTTAAAAAAGGAAGGAATCTACCTCATGGAAATGCTTTTGAGTATTAAGTGAAATCACATATATAAGACATCTAGCATAACACACACTCACTTCATTTTTCAATCAAAAATATATTTCCTGAGCTCTTAGTGTATGGGTAGGAAGCTACGGTTCCTTTCTGCCCCATCATAAAGGTGACAGCTGACACTCCTATAACAAAAGACATATTAGCAAGAGAAAAGCACCACAAATTTATTTAATCAAAGTTCTACATGAAGCCAGCCATGGTGGTGCACACTTGTAATCCCAGTATTTGGTAGGCAGAGATAAGGAGGATGGCAGGTTTGAAGCCAGCATCAGCAACTTAGACTCTCAGCAACCTAGTGGGACCTGTTTCAAAATAAAAATCAAAAGGGCTGGTGTGTAGCTCAGAGGTAGAATGCCCCTGGGTTTAAAAAAAAAAAAAGTTCTACATGACATGCCTTTAGAATGAAAACTGAAAGACCCAGGGAAGGCTGTTTTTATGGTTTGGTTTGATGAAGAATGGACAACCATGTAGAAATGTGATTCGACGAAAGGATATGATCTAATGGTAATAGACCAGGGGAGGGGAGGCCAGCAAGACCTGTCTGTGGGATGTGGGATTCTTCTTGGCCTGTTTGTGTAGCATTTCTTCCTCTTGGGTATAGGGCAGGACCCTCTGGAATGAGGGCCTTCAAAGAAGAAGGAAGAAGGGAGAGAGTGGCCTTTCTAAGTTTTGTAGCCTGTTTGGGAGGGAGAAGAGGGGTTCTAGCTTCTGTGAGTTGCTTCATGGAAGAAAGAGGGGTGGAGACAGGAGGGCAGGAGAAAGTTAGGGAGAGACTTTGCTTTTGAAGCCTTCCAATCTCCTTCAGTTCAGAGTTCTCAGCAGGCCAAAGTGCCAACCTTTGAGCTACTGCTTTCTGAGCCCCAACACTGCTGTATGCAGCTAGACAACTTTCTATGCACTAAAGGCACAATAAGCAAAAGGAACAAATGAAAGTTCAGGTGGGTGAGCGAGGTCTCAACGGCACTCAAGGAATCTGCCAAATAAGCAACCGAAAAGTGCCATGGAGAAAAACAAGGCAGCGGTGAGAGCCCCTAAGTACCAGCAGGGGCTGCTCTCCTCGCTAGAACAGTGCTTAGGGTTCCTGCTAAGCAAAGAGCTGAGGAAGTGAGAGAGTGCACCTTGGGGCTGTCAGGAGGAAAGCATCTCAGACAGAAGGGACAGGGACTCCTGTGATGGATGGATGTTTGGCTCAACCAAACCCAAGAGGCGTTCCTTCCCTCCTGTACGCCAACATCTGAGCCTTTGGGTTTTCTTGATGCTGGCTCCCATGATCATACTGATTTAAGGTGCCTAAGTATTGACTGTGTCTGTGCACACAGATATAGAGACATCAAAGACTTTTTCCTTGCAGTGTACCTCAAGGAATGCAAAGAAAAGTAGCCAAGGTGAAGTTCTCTGTGGCAAAGCCATTCCTGTCTTAGGACTATTTGATTTACAATGTTTTAAAGAGTGATTGGGTTTCCAGGGTGGACCACAGGACCCTACTTAACTTCTAATATAGATGCAATGTGGGGCATTTGTAATAGAATACTCCGGAAAACAACTCTGTTACCAGTGTATAACATGATGTTCTAAGTTCTATTTCAGCTCTGACATTCTATAATTCTGTGATATATAAAAGGAGCAAAGGGAAAATGCATTACCTGTACTAGGAGTTGAATGAGCCTTTGTGGGTTGACCTGGAGACCCGACACACACTTATAACATTCTGTCTGTAGAAAAATGAGTTCTGCATTTCCAATGCTACACTACAGACATTCAGAACACAGAGCATTTATGAATTGGAGACTTCCTGTGGTGGGTAAGAGTGTCCCTGGGGGCAAAGGGCAGGAAGAGATTAAAGAGCAAAGCCCAGAACTACTGTAGCTGGAGCATTAATGAGGAAACACTGATCATGACAAACAACCCAGACAGAGTCCTGGGAGATCCCAAACCTGCGTGGTTAGTGCTGTGAAAACATAAGGAGGCAAAACACAATTTGCAGAGTGCACTGCACAGCCTTCTGCAGAAATCAACCGAGGGAGCCCTATAAAGAAAGAGTCCAAAAAAATGCCGCTGCACTTCTCTTTTTACATTTTAGAAGGTACATGCCCTTCCTCCTAGGTAGCCTCAGACATCGCCTGTCCCTAGGATGAAGATCGTTATAGCAGGAATGCAAAGTAGGGAAAATGATATTTTTGAATAACATCTTTAGTTATTCAAAATGGGATTTTGGAGCAAAACACAAAGCTTGAAAACCAAGCATTATTCAGAAAAAGAAAGTTGATTCAAAATCTTTGATCTCCTTTTTAAACATAGGAAAATCCAGACAGGATATAAAAGTGTGTATAGGAAATAAGAAAGAGGTGAGAAGAAAGTGTTTCCCTTTAGCCCCAGGGAAGGAAATAAGCTGATAGAGCAGGTCAGACTACAAGCTTTCTCCTTCTCCCCTTCAACCTGGGCTTATGTGTGTCCGGAGAGGAGGGTCGGGTGTTTAAGTAACAGCCAGCCAGATAAAAGAACATGAAATGGTGGCACACTTTCCCAAAAGGAAGGAGTGTGTGACTAGAGGTCAATGCTACTCAGTTGCGGTCTGCAGAACTCTGCCCTGCACCGTCTGGTGAGTATAAAAGTCGATGGTACCCACTGCGCCGCCATCATGGCAAGCTGACCTTGTTGCAGCATGCAAGCCTGTAGTCTGTGGAGCGGTCTCACCAAACCTGCTTCACTCCCTCGCTGAGTCACAGGAGGCACGAGCTGCCTACTAAATGCCGTCAGTAGAACAGGTGGTCAACAAGAAGTCAACAACACATAAAGTTTTGAAAAACTGTTGGCATTTGAGTGTTCTAATGTTTAACGACCATCTTACTCGTTTTTAGAAAACAACTGATAATAAATGTATTAAAATAGTTGACTTGGGTATCTGCAATGGTGACTTCAGCCTCTACTTCTGACTCAATACTTTAGATCAAATACATTTTAAAAATTATAACTAATGATATTAACTGCATTTAAAAAATAAATTTGCATTTTCTATTTTGGCACTAATTAATAAGTGGATATATAGAAATTTGGGGAATATAGAAAATTCACATTTCCCAGGATCCAACACATTAGCCAATTGCTATTTTCTATCCATAGAAATACATGTTTCATGTCTCTTTTTGTTAAGAAAAGGCACACTTTACTGAATGTGGCAGTAGATGTAAACCAGATGATGAAGATGGAAATGATTCCAAAGAAACAAAAACCAGGTTCTCATATATCATTACTAATTTTACTCTAAAATGTAATCTCTATAGATTTTGTAGCTACATTGAAGATAAAGTAGTAAAACCACGGTGTGTTATTTGCAGGGATGTACTAGTTAATAAAGCGATGAAACCATTCAAAGGCAAGCGGCATTTCCACCAAGAAATAAAAAGTAAGATGTTCAAGATCAAAAGAATTATTTGAAAGAAAGAATATTGAGTCAAAGAGCTAACAAAAGCAAAGGCTCACTGTTTCTCATTTAGACATTAGTGCTTTGCATGCTACATATGAAATAGCACTTCAGAATGGTGACACTAAACTCTTAATGTGCAATTGCTGAGAGAGCAGTAAAAAGGTTGCATAAAAATGTTTAGAAATTTCAGATGAATCTAAAGCAAAGAAGGTAACTCAAGTGCCACTGTCTAATGATGCTTTAACTTGACGTGTTCAGAAACTGGCTAACCATAGGGAAGGCCAAATCTAAAGACAAGTAAGCCTAGCCAAGCATTTTTGGTTTTTCCTAGTTTAAGAGGGGAAAAGGTACTATTACTAATTATCCTAAATCAACAGGCATTAATGAACATAGCTCAGGCAAACTGTGATGATCATCCTATACAGGTACCTCAAACAGCATGAAACACAGAAGGAACTAATCAACTTTGTTTCAAGCCTTATCTTCCTTTTATAGTCATTCAAGCAAGACCCCTGAAAGCAATTTCTGACACCTTCTCATCTTTCACTCCATCCCCTCAACCCACTCCTCCCACTTCGCTGGGTGAAGATTGCCGGGATATATCTGTTTCTCTGTATCCTTCATGTCACTACTTTGGTACAGGCTCTTGTCTTTATTGCTGGTATAGAATGTTAGCAAAGTATTTTTCAACTTGATGAATATACAGATAGTGCCAACATAGGAATACCTTTAGTATATACACTATTTGAAACTGACATTGATATAAAGAAAAATTTGTGTTTAGTGACTTCATCTGAGGAATGCAGCTAGCTCTCACCTGTGTAAAATCAGGAAGGGTTGTATTGGAAACAAATAGGATGAAGAGTTTAAGTTTCATGTAGAAATATGTTCTGATGGATGGCAAATTCCAAAATTCTGATGATAGGAAAACTTGCGGGGTCGATTACCCAGATGAAGGAGTTTGTACCAGTTAATCAATTCACTCTGTGTGTGTGTGTGTGTGTGTGTGTGTGTGTGTGTTCTATAGAAATAAACCTTGTTAAAAACTATTTACAAGTCAGCTGAACTACACAGTGTGCTTAGTAATATAGTAAAAACCGAATGACATCAAGGCCAATATGTTCAATTCAAAGCACTCTCTTTATTATGTGTTAATATGAATACTGATCATAACAATAGCAATTGTTCCTTGATGAGGTAGGATGGTATTGAAGGGAAAAGTTCTATAAAGTCAAGAATGCTTGAATCATAAAATGACTTCATAGAATTTTTGCCAGATAAAAAAATGACTCTTGTAGATGTGAAATTGATAGCCAGACTTGCTTCTTCTTGTTTGATGTTTTTAAAGTTTTTAATGATCATAATATGTTCATGCAAGGAAGAGAAGGAGCATGTTCTTCAATGGTATTGAGATCAAAGAGCAAACATAAAAGTTAGGAGCACGAAATGCCAGAATTTCTATTTTTTGTGATGACAATAGTTATAAATGAGGTAGATGATGATCTTCATATAGCACTCCTGAGAAAAGTTATTGCCAAACACACCTTATGCATTTTAAGGAATGTTTTGAGATTTTCTATCAAAAAAGATTCATACATAGGCAATTCATGGATACAAAATCCATTTGTTTTATTAAGTACAACTTAAACACGCCATTGTAAAAAGGGAAGAAAATACTAGAACTTTCATTTTAAACTAAATTTTATTGATGTTTAATATTCAGAATATCAGTGGGAGGTATATATAGTTCATAAACAAATACATATATATATATAATCTTCAGGGATGTGATCTCCAACAGTTTTTGCTGATTAGGGTACACAATCAACAAAGTTTAGAGTGCACTGATTTAGAAAATGGAACTATTAGGATATTTTAGCTTGGTGTTACTGAGTATTTAATTTCTTTAATTCTTTCTTGGACTGATTCCTTTTGATTATGTCCTTCCACATATGTATGTCTATATGGAAAGAGAATGTTGATGATACAGACTTTGAATGTTTCTAGACTGATGACCATGATTTCTCATGCTTCATGAATAAAGTGGTTTCTGATTATGATTTAGTTTGCCATGTAATGAACTGCAGGGAAATGTGTAAGTAGTCCAGTTCATTTTTCTCACTGAAAACATAGTTTGCCTCAGTCTCTTGCAGTTGAACTCTCACTGAATTAGACTCCCGGGGTCCCCTGAGCCTGAGGCCTTCCTTCTGGGGATCCTGGAATAAGGTGACTGGTCAGGAGCTAGCCACGAAGGGCCTTCTTTTTAATCAGCGGTTCACAAACTGTGTCCCTGGAGCCCTGCCCTCTCGTGGTGTTCTCCATCCCACCCCCATCCCTGTTTCACAGTTCTGACTTAACCCATATTGTGTCTTCAGCCTTGGTATAATGTCTGCTTCTAAGAAAAGTTGGACAACGACTGCCTTACCTTACTGCCACCATATGCATCTGCCCTCACTGCTGAGTTCTCTGGTTCTATCTAATATTTCCTGCGAATCTACAAAGACACATCTTTTCTCAGATGAGCGTGTCTAAATCAGGGTCCATTTGTCTACCTCTACATCTGTCTGAGGTGCTCCCTGACCCCCACATCTCCCCATAACTCTTCAGAATTCCTGGAATCCCTCAGGCAATACCTTTGTCAGCCTCTGCCGGTGACCTCCTTAAAGCCAGGAGCTCCCTGGTTCTCTGTGCCTCCTGTAGACTCTAGCACAGGTCCTTCTACACAGTAGCTGCCTAATAAAGTTTAGTTGATGTGAATTACCAGTGAAAGAACAGGAGAAAGTGTTAGAAAATCAAATACAAGGCTTCAGTAATGCAACTTAAATTGATGAAATTGAGTTGTCCACCATAGCACCTGGTTTATGGTTGCCATGGAAACAAAGCTCCTCCTTCAAGTCTCAATGCTCTGAAACCCAGATAACTGAGGAGGATTGGCCAGAGAGGAAGTAGTGAGGAGGTTGTTCCTGGTAAAGAGTGGCCTTGGCCTAATCACTCAGTTTCTCTGTCTGTTAAGCCAGGGGACAGCTAGATGATGCCTCAGACCCTGGGCTGGTATTCAGCCTGAGTGCCTTCATAAGAGCATTCCAGCGTTAACACACTGAAATTCTTTCCTATTGGTTGGCAAATTGCTTCCAGCTCAACTGCCCTAAAGGCTCCCTGCCAGCCTCCTCCCTACCCTCACCATCCAGGCTATTTCTGCCCATCTCCCTCCTCCCTCAAATCTCCCAATGATCTAGCAACTAAAGAGTTGAGGCCCAACCCAGTAGGGGAGTTCAGATCTAACCCAGCCCTATAGAGTAGCTAAGATGATTAAGAAAAGGCACCAGTTACTCAGGTGTGGTGGCACACCACCTATAATCTCAGTACTTGGGAGACTGAGAGAAGAGGATCACAGGTTTGAGACCAGTCGCAGAAACTTACTGAGACATTCAGCTACTTAGACCCTGTTTCAAAAGTAAAAAATAAAAAGTGCTGGGGGAGTAGCTCAGAGGTAGAATGCCCCTGGGTTCAGTTCTCAGTACAAGGAAAGAAGAAAGAAAAGGAGGGAGGGAGGGAAGGAAAGAAAAGGCACCAGTTATAGAAAACTCCAAGTTACCTGAGTCTCCAGGATGAGGGGAGGCAAAATAGCATTTTTCAGAATCCCAGCAGCATTTAATCAGAGATGTTCCTCCATCCCTAAATGGCAGGGAGGTCTCAGCAGACATTAGGTTCCATAGTTAATCACTTTAAGATAACTTTCATATATGAGTGATATGAAATTGCTTGCTACACTCATTTTTAAACTTGGGGAGAAGTTGTACCAGGTGTCATTTTGGTCCTCCTCAACTCAAGACACCATGATTTCTGTTAGTTCTAGATGACAGTTTCTGAAGTCCTGGGCTTTGAAGGCTCTCCATGTGGTCTGTGGGTTGCCCACATGCAATGACTAGGTTTTGTTTGAAGAATATTTTCTACTAGAGATTCAAATTCTCCACAAAAGGGCACAGAAATAGATACTTGAAGATTATGACCACAAAGATGGTCACATGCTAGGCAAACACTTCAAATGGTTGTGGGGTGTGTGTGTTCTGTGGTCACAAGCACAAGCTTTGAGATGGGTGGTCCAAGGGATTCCTTTACTGTGGTTCACAGTCTGAAATCTCATTTGGAATGATGTTAAGCCAAACACTTCTCGGGCAAGAAGAGATCAGACCACTTTGCTTGAGAATATTTAAAAACAGTTATTTGTGACTGATATTTCAAATGAGAAAATATCTTGCTCCTAAACCTTTTCAATTTCATTACTGACCATAATGGAGGGATGTTTGGCCACATTACCCTCATATCTGATTTTATTTCTAGTAGTATAAATAACTACTTGGCTTTGAAGTTTAGTGCTGAGACATATTTTAGGGGACAGTTCGGGAAGAGATTGGCTAGGAAATCCATTCTCAGAGAGGGCATTTTGAAAATCTTCACTCATCTTTATCATAGAACTTGTTTTCTATGATACTTATTTTCTATTGATAACTTCAATTTAAGAAAAACACTGCTCTATCTATTGGTTCAAAACTATGACAAGGGTACAGATCATTTTGGTATCGAAAATTTGGTAGCAGGATACTTTTATTTCATATCCTCAAATCATAAAAAAATTAAAACCAGACATAGCATCTAAGATCATGAAAAAAAAGTGAAGCCATCTCAACAACACTAGGTGAAAAGAATTCCCTCAAAGAAGAGTAAGGGTGGATGAGACAAAAGGTGAGACAGTAGAAGGGTCTAAGACAACGAAGTCCAGAAATACCTTATGAGCCACAGAATGTATAAATTACCAACAAAACTAACTAGGAAAGGAAAGGAAAGGAGAGGAGAGGAGAGAGGGGAGGGGAAAAGG